>JABXWE010064161.1:0-25027 GCA_014611495.1 Limonius californicus
CAGCGCGCGTAGCGCTATACACAAGTCTAACATGCCCCACCCTTGAAAAACCCCCCCAACTATGCTACCGAGTCACTCCCGCTGCTCCCGAATTAATTAAAATTCGGGCCACAACGGGAGTCGAACTCGGGTCAACCGGTTGCGAAGCGGACTCTCGCCCACTGCGCCACCCGGGACACGACATCTATAGAGCAAAATCAACGTAAGAAAAGCTATTTTTAAAAAGTGGCGACCTGCAATACAAGTTTCTCAGTACAATTTGTAGCTTTACTACTACTATTACTACCACTACTACAAGTTACTTTAAAAATAACTGTTTCAACTTCTTTTCGCATAAATTAAATTGAAACATAGCCAATTCCCGCGTAGGTTTGATGATTATTTTAATTGAAACCTTGCCTTAGCTTAAAATATTTTTATACTACTACCATTCGCATAATTCTAGTAAACCAATAACAAAAACAACTCTTGCGCAAGTATTTTCACAACTAAAGAAAGAGCTTGCTTCAATGGCCAACTTAGACATTTGAAGATGCCAACAAAGGATGTACAGGAATAAATTTTGTTATTAAGACATACGGGGTTCCCATTACCTTTGTCAGTCGTGGTAGCTACTACGAGGAACCTTAAAAACCTAATAATGTTTGTAACTGTAATATTTTACACCTTTATTAAGTTTAATGCTTATGGAAAGTTGTAGTTACAATTTTCAATGACCGTTAATATTTTTAGTCAGAGATATGTTTCGAATCAAATTGATATAGACCAAAAATAGTTCCTCGATTTTTCCACTACAAGCTACAAAAACGCAGATGGACAATGTGCATGTAAACATAAGATATGTAAGTACGCAGACCAAATTCCAGCTTTTTAACTAAAGCTTTAAGTAACCGCTCAACAATTAATTAGCAGAATTAGTTAACCCCTACGTAGGTTTGACACAAATCTTAGATAAATGGTTATATTTTATGTCCTGACATACTGTTCGCATCCACTTAACCGAGATGAATTGCGCAAAATTATTAATTTAAAGAGCATTCAATTTACAACTAAAATAGTAGTCTTCAGGTTTATCTTTGGACTTTTTTTTAAATTCAGAATCAATACAATAAACGCTCACACAGCAAAACGTCATTTTCTGTAATGCAATCGAGTACCTTTCAAGCTTACTGACTGAATTTATAAGTCAGTTAAAAATTGAATTATAATTATATGCAAGTATAATTACTGTTAGCAAGCGTGCCAAAACCAAAATGAATTGGTTAGGTTAATTAATAAACCTAGTAAAGTGGCGCATATGACGTACCGAAGTGATGAGTACCGTTTGTAGCGCCATCAGATGGAAATCTAGAGGCCAGATCGGGACTGCAGTTAAACTGGCTGCACTGGCATTCTACTCCTAATGCCCATTATTAAACCGATTTACTGTTAACTATTGAACTATTTAAAAATTCGTCGGCAGCGGTAATTCCATTTTAATGCATCAATACATCATGTTTACCTGCGTTCGAATCGAAGTACTGCTGCCATAACGCTTGGCATATGGTGCGTGGCGTTGTAAGAGGTAATTACTTTTATTATATAAACGATAAAAGTACTTTCTTTTTCTTTGTGCCTCGAAGTAAAGTGTTTTTTTTTCGACAGAAAGGGAAAAAGGTCATAATGTAATACTTATATTTTATTTTGTAGAACACACACTGCGAGGAACTCGACTAGTGTGGTCACTTGCTTGCAAGTTTTATGTTAACTTAGATCAGAAGATTTACATTGAATTTTGCATTGTACCTCATTTATTACTGATGTATAAATATCTAAGTACCTACATGCATTTGCTAGACTCTGAAATGATACGATTAGAAAAAAATACTAACTTTGAAAAGTTTTAATAGCAGATACTTAAAAATAGCTTCTAACTCTTCTGTCATTACATAATTACAAACAAGTAACATACATTATAAAATCAAAGGCACAATTTACTGGAAGGCTACAGGTTATTAATTAATTTGTGATTGTTATTGTTAGCGGATTTACTTATTATCTAATATATACATTATATATTGTCGTGTACGGACAGCAGCGTACTTTTTCTAACTCAACCTTAACTTCTGTTACTTGGAATTACTTCACCTTGCATCCGGCTAGCTCTCACAAGGGTTTATCTCAATTGCTGGGTCGCTCATTTATTATATTACCACACCTTCGTAGTTCGCTGTCTTTAACTCTGATTGCATCCCAAATAAGAGATTACCAGTTCATTTAAACTCCACTTATTTTTGTACTGTTACAATAAACCTAAACATATTCCATTTCAATCTTTACACTTTTATTACTGAATTTTGAATTTATATTAAGCTCGGATTCCTGTGAATAATGTCACGTCCGCAGCTTTTTACATTTTATTTTACACACTAAATTGTTTACTCATCCCCCCGACAACCCTCATGTATGGCCAATCGAAACATTTCAACGATCTCATTCGATCTACGCCAACGCCTTTTTAAAAATGAATGAACGTCCTTGATCACATACTTCGATGTGCCAAACATTATACAGAAAAGCAACTAAAGTTAACACAAAGATAACGTACAGAAGGAAAATACAAGGCTAACCAAAATATCATGTCATTTTCCCTCTCAAAAAAGTCTTCCGAATGGTACACCGCAGGTACACCACTTCGGATAACTTTTTTTTTACTATGCTACTTAAATAGATGTACATAATCATGCCGCTACAAACGTTCACCTATGGACGTCACCATTACCCATTACAAAACACTCCGCCCCCTTGTCTTTCTATTCATTGCCTACGTATTTATACATGAGTCTCACATTTAATTATTTCTTCCAATTTTTAATTTATTCTTTAAAGATTTTAAACATTAACTAAACTAAATACTATTCCTAACCTAAATCTCCCTCTCCCTCTATATTATATTACATAAACAAGAATGAACAATCCAATTAACCTTTTAGTATGTAGGAAATTTATTTTAGTTACATTCTTAATTATTTTAGGATAATAAACTTTTATGTAGTTTAATTCTTGTTTAGTAGTTAATTCTTGTATAATAACATTTTTATTTTCCTCTAATACCTCACCCCCTTTCTGCTGTGATATTTCAACCCCTTTCCCACTAACTTGTGAGCCATCTAAATTATTTTCATCAAATTCTTTACCCATTTTCATATCATTTCCATCAAATTTACCTAGCACATTCCTATATATTTACCAATCTTTTCCTCCTTATTTCCATCATATCTATAAATCTTTACTATCATATTATCATCATCTTTACCTATCATATTACCATTATCCCTATTTAACTTTTCCATCAAATTTCCTTCATATTTATAAACCTTTCCTATCCTATCTCTATCATATTTATCAATATTTTCCTTACTAATCTCCTCAAATCTTTCTATCATATTCCCTTCACATTCATTAAACTTTCCTACCATATCCCTATCATCTTTACCTAACTTTTCCATAACATTTCCATCATCAATCTTCTCATCTAATTCCTGTCCCTTTTTAAACCTTTCTATCCTACCTTCTCGATATCCTATACTAGCTTTAATTAATGTTTTCTGTTGAGTACCACCATCTGGACAACTAATAAATTCTTTTGAATGACAATACAGATGGTTTGTGACAGTGATACTCCCTCCTAAAAATCCTGAGGTTGATGGACACGTCCACCACCTCCTCCGGTTTCCTCGTTGGCTCGACTGTCACCATGTTTACATAACCCCTACTGCCTGATTCCCCATACGGTTTCCAATGATCCTCTTCCTGACGATGGTTCCTCTGAGCATTTTCTGCACCCCCGTCACTCCTCGATTGGTCATAATACGGTCGTACGTACCCACCTCCATTTCGGTAATTCAATCTTCGGTCACTTCTATTATTTCCAGCATACCTTCCTTCGTTGTCCCACACGCGTTCGTAATCTTTATTACCCATACAATACCTATCTGGGTATGTGTACGAACCCCGATTATACAAATTATCATTTCCTCGATTCCCACTAAAACCCCCTTAATTCCTACCGAACCTGTCACTGTTCTCAAATTGACAGTTTCACGCCCTACCGTTGCGTCCGTGACGTTCTATGTGGTCAAAAGCCCATAACACATTGTTCCCACTCTGTATCAGCTTTCAAAAAACATTATATTTGTATACTAGTCGCTAAAGTAATACAGGGTGTTCCACGACGTGAGGTCACTACTTCGTGTACGTAATCTTTAGACCAAATATAGTTAATAATTCTAATAAACTTATCCCCTAAAGTAAACCGTTTCCAAAATACAGAATGTTAAATTATTATTTATTAGATAATTACAATTTCAGAAAAGCCAATATTTATTTTGTGTCCCATCTACGTGTAGGAGAGGTGAAAAGAAGTCGAAACTGAAAAGTGGTCATTTTCTCTACATCAACTAGTAAAGAAGTTATGGGCTGTTTTAGTTAAATACTGAAGCACCCAAAACAATAAATATGATATTAAGTGGTTTTTGATACAAACTGTCTACGTTACTATGGAAATGATGTTATTTACTTGTATGTCAAGCTGTAAAGCACTTTAAAGTTAATTTCTCTGCTTGCGCTTATTAACAGTCTTGATAATTTTTGCTTTTACAACGTGAGAGTATGCCGATATCCATTACATATACGGTTATTGTGATGAAAACTCAGTAGCAGCTGCTCGAGAATATGGGTTGAGATTTCCAAATCGGCGACTACCAGACGGACGAGTTTTCCAACGAGTGCACCACCACCTACGTGAATACGGAACTTTTCCGAAACCGTCGACTGAGCGTCCAATGCAGCAAGTACTAGACAATCAGAAAAAAATTGTTAATAATCTCAGGACCTCTGTTTGCCTTGTATATGCACAAGTTAATGTACCATGAATGCGAGTTTGGAAAAGATTAAAACGTCATAGTTTATATCGATTTCATATCCAGCCTGTTCAAGCCTTCTTACCTACAGATTTCGCTAGTCGTGTGGAATTTTGCCTCTGGATCATTCAAAATCGACCATTCAAATACGTAATAGAATTTTATTTACGGGTGAGGCAACATTTACAAGGAATGGATTAATGAACAGAAAAAACAGCCACTCTTGGGATTTGGAGAATCCACACGAAATCACAGTGTCAAATTATCAACATAGGTTTTCGGCGAATATCTGATGTGGAATTATTGATAATATGCTCATTCGTCTATTCGTTTTTGAGAACCATTTAACCGCCGACAGATATTTAAATTTTGTAGATCATTTGGGAGGATTGCTAGATGATCTGGCGATCAGAGATGATATGTGGTACCAGCACGATGGTGCCCCTGCGCACTTTGCGTTACGTGTAAGACAATTTTTGCATCAACGGTTTGAAGGACGTGTAGCTGGTAGAGGAGAACAGCACCCCTGGCCCTCAAGATCTCTGGACTTAACTTGTTTAGATTATTATTAGTGGGACCATATGGAAGATATGGTATACCAAACACCATCAGAAATTGTTGAAGATCTTAGGAAACTAATTTTTGAGGCAGCAGAACTAATTCGGAATAACAATGATAAGTTACGTTTAAATCATAAATCATCATCATCATCATCTGACATGGAGCCAACTCGAGGGTCAATCCTGGATTACGCCAGGCCCACCCCATGCCAGTAGGTGGGTAGGGATTTAATGGATAGGGTAGGATCAGGTGGAGTATTGTACAACGTTAGCATGTCTGCAATGCATTCCGCAAGACACCACAGCTGCAACACCGGGTAGTTAGTACGCTACGCATCAATGGGGTTTTTGAGTACGTAACCGAGACCGCGTTATTATGTATTTTAACCTAATAACTTTGGTATCAAAGTTTCACATTGTTCTTATTTCATTTCTATCTGTTGTTCTAAGGTTACAGATTGCACCTATCTTAGTTTCCTAATAGCTATTAAACTACTTAGTATTTACTCTCAAGCTTTTTCAACTGTCCGTTATGCGATTATGCTTTTGCACCTAATAGCTGTGGTATCAAGTTTTACATTGTTCTTTTCCCTTATCTATCTATTGTCATAAGGTAACAGACGACTCCCCTGTCTTAGTTTCCTAATGACTAATTAACGACTTAATATTTACCACACTAATTATAACTATTTTACCACTGAGTTGGAGGTTCGAATCTGGATTGTACTTCCTGCTTTTCCCTAACCATCCCCTCTGCAGCTGACCGCTAGATATCCATCGGTTGCTTTCCCACTGGTGCATGTTTCGTTTCTTCTTTTGTTTTCCCTTTCTTCACTCTCGTTCTTCTTCTTCTTCTCCGTTAGCCTGTTCTTCTTCAGCCGATTGTTGATCGGATTCTTCCGTTAGTGCGTAGATTCTTCTTGCCTCTCTTCGTACATTGCCGTTGGTTTTCTGTTATGTAGTCTGCCGTGTGTATGTTTTTCCCCACCTTCTCTAATTACCAGTTCCACTTGACCACCACCCATGATGGTAGGCCTAAAATACCCCTAAAATACCCCTGAAATAAAAAAAAAGTTTTTCCGAATCACAATACCTAATGCTAATCGCGGCTATTTGCGGTCTCTTATTTGTCTTCCCGGATCTGGACGGTAAATTTAATTAAATTAAATTAAATTAAAGGGGATTAAGTTAATTAACGTTAAATGATAATAAAGTGTACACATCGTTTGTTACCTGTAGATGTTACAAATGCCTAGACCTTAATTGTCCCTAATAAATTCTGCTTTACTGTTAAATGTGAAATATTCTGAATTTGGCTTTAACCTCGATTGTTAACTTATCTCTTGTTGGCCCCTTTTTTCGGTTTAACTACTCAAAATTGTACTAAGCGCGACTTGTGCGGTCTCTAATTTGGCTTACCCGGATATACGCTTTAAAATAGTTAAGGTAGATTAATTTAAATTGAATTGAAAAAGAGATTAAAGGAGGTTATAGTTCAGATCGTTTTTCCTTTACTTGTAGAAGTTACAGATACCGAGACCTAGATTTGCGCTAATTGGCCTACCCGAATCTACGCACTGAGATGAATTGCTGTAACTTAAATTACATTGAAATAATTTTAAAAAAATTTTAAATTGAGGTTATATTTTACCAGTCGGATATTAACGGGTCCCTAGAAGCCTATCCGCTTGTACATTTTTGCATTCATTTGCTACGCAAGGCTTCCGTTTTAATTTGTATTTATGAATTTTGTATATAATTTTATTTTAGTTTATAGACTACTAATACTACCAACGACTACAAGAGACTACAAAAGACTACTTAAGCTTCACTTATCTTTTACTGCGTTTCCTGCGTTTTCCGCTTTCCCCTCCGTTCTGTTGTTTTCTTTGTCGGTCGCGTATCTTTTACCTTTGATCGATCGTCAGGTAGAGCCGCTAGAGTTCCTCCTTCCTTTCGTCCTAGGTTCTTACACACACGCACTTGAATTGCACACACTGGAATTTGATAGTTTGCACCCAAAATATATTTTAAAAGGCTGGCTAAGGAATTTTACTCGAGAGCGCCCAAAATACGTTGGTTCTCGAGAGCGTTACCCACGCCTCTCGTTACGTTTAAACCATAAATAATTAAGAAAAATTTCAAATTACACTCTTACATTTTCTGATTGTTTAAAATTTTGTTTTATATCAGTTCTGCAAAGTTTTCAGGCACTTCATATCAATTTCATCCTTACAGTGTTATGTGTATATACATTAAACTTCAGTACTCATAAGATAATATTGTTTGCTTGAGAAAAATTATTGGAATAAACTAAAAGTGATCTGATTTATAATTAAAGTTAATGCACAACACATAATACTTATTTAACATGATAATTGCTATCCTGTTTATGTTTCTAATAAAATTCAATTACATTTCAGCAATTATTTACAGTTGTACAAGAAACAACTATGTACTCTCCGCTTCATTAAATCTCCAACTCAGTGTAATAAACAATAACATTTTTAGAAATTATTGCTGTGTGTTGCAGAAACGTAGACTATTAAAATAATTTTGACTCGCAATTAGTTTTTTAAATTTTCTAAACCGTTATGATTAAAGGAGCATAAAAATGGCTTTGCCTAATTAGATTATACCACTATTTGCAAATTTTGGTGAATAATTAGCAATCCGTGATAAACAGTTAGAAAGCAAAATATTGTAATAAGCGTAATCCTTTGACAATATGACATAGAAGTAAGCCGGTTTGGCGTTTCTTTTTATTGGTACATTTTGTAAATTAAACTTATTCACTTCTTGTTCCCGCGCCCTAATACGTACTTCGAATATTTAAGTCTGTTTGCAGCTTAAACAATGTATATTAACGGGTTTTAAAGACTAGCTTTAATGCAGTGAACTATAAACATTACATTAGGCAAACAGATCGATAACTCTTTCCAACGTCGGTAGATCTTTGTCTTCTTACGTACTATTCCACCTGTTTCTTCGACTAACTGCTACAAGTTATATAGACTACTTCAGATTCCGTTCACTTTTTATATAGTTAGAAATTATGCACAAAAAGTTAAAAAGACTTCATTTGAACTGTAAAAACACCATACCTTTAAAGAGTTTACTGAAACACTTAGGTTTTTATTGCTTCTCATAATACAATTAGCTTTACATAAAATAAGCGCATGAATATAATGTAAAGCGGCGGTAATAGAATAGATAAAACTTTGCAACTTAAATAATCTTGTTTGCATAAATTATCGTATAATTTCATGATCATAATAATGTCTTAGCAAGAGAAATAGTACCGACACACGGCATATTTCAATTACTTTTTAAATCCCGGCGGAAGTTGTATTTACCTTTTCCCACCTGGGAGCTTGAAATTATATACACAGTTGACCTTTTACCCTACGTAATTGTTTGCGCAGAAATATGAGTTTAATAAAATATTGTTATAACCCATGGGGAGGATTTATTGTACTAGGCATGAACTATCAAAATCGGGATCTCTATGTAATAGCCTTCTTGGCATGTTGTATGTTGTACCTGACCTAAGCTACGTTACCACGCTGAAATACAAAGACACCACGGTCACGAACTCTTTCAAATAGCAGAGCTGATCGAAAGGATAATTATTGTTACGCATTAGGTCAATTAGCCACATTGTAAATGCGTTAGGTGTAAATTAGTCTTTTTATATTGGCCAGAAGAAAAGATTATAAGCGCAGGCGTCATTTACGACTCCCAAAGAAAATACCGTAATCGTTAATGGGTGCAGCGCCACGTGAAATTTCCCATTATTTATAATTTATATTGTGTACTACCAAATATATTGCATTAATCGGTCAAAACACTACATGAGTTCGCCTAAAAAATACTGACATTTAGCGACTTCTGCATTAAGACCAACTATAACCATACAGGCGTAATTCAAAGCCTTTCCAACATACTAAGAAAATAAGAAACAGGATTTTCATATTTTTACATAAATTCGCGGAAACAGCTCTCAATCTCTTTCTTAAGAACGGTTTTTAAAATTCTAAGATTATCCGCATTAACACTAATATAAACTTCATATACGAGGGCAGTTCATTATTTCTTTGTTCTAAAATATGAAATCCAGGATTGTGGATAGTAGCCCATAGAAGCACGACTCTTGTGAGCGGGAGCATTGTCTTAGTGGAACAGAACGCCGCGTCTCAATTTTCCACAGCTACAAAATACTAAGATCAGGAACATGTTTTCTTATGTTTACATAAATTTGCAGAACACAGCTCTCAATCTCTTGCTTAAATATGGTTTTTGAAAATCTAAGATTGTCGGCATTCATCTTAATATTAACTTCATATACGCGGGTGGTTCATTATTTATTGCCAAGCAAATTATATTCGAAACAACTATATTTCTCAACGTAATCCCCTAACAGGTTAACACACTTAGTATAACGATGACGCAAAGCTTGAATAGACAAGAAACTCTTTTGTCCTGCATTGCACACCACTCATTCACAGCAGCCATAACCTCTTCATTGTCCGAAAAATGAGTTCCCCGATGATGTTCTTATAATTTGAGGAAGTAAAGGTTACTAGAAGCCAGATCTGGCGAACATGGGGGTTATTCTAAAATATCAAATCCAGTATGGTGGATAGTAGCCCATAGAAGCACGACTCTTGTGAGCGGGAGCGTTGTCATAGTGGAACAGAACGCCGCGTCTCAATTTTCCACGCCTACAAAATACTCAGAAGATCAGGTACGTTTTTTTCTTATTTTTACATAAATTCGCAGAAAAACAACCCTCAATCTCTTTCTTAAGTATGGTTTTTAAAATTCTAAGATTGTCCGCATTTATCCTAATATAAACTTCATATTCGAGGGTGCTTCATTATTTATTATCAAGCAAATTAACCTTGAAACAACTTTATTTCTCAACCTAATCTCCTAATAGGTTAGCACACTTAGTATAACGATGATGCAAAGGTTGAATGCCTTTTTATTTATTTAGAAAAAAACTCTTTTGTCCTGCATTGCAAACCACTCATGCACAGCAGCCGTAACCTCTTCATCGTCTGAAAAATGAGTTCCCCCAAGATGTTCTTTTAATTTGGGGAACAGGTTAAAGTCACCAGGAGCCAGATCTGGCGAATATGGGTTGTTTTAAAATTTCTAATCCGGTATCGTGGATACTAGCGATAGAGGCACGGTTCTTGTGAGCAGGAGCATTGTCTTGGTGGAACAGAACGTCGCGTTTCAATTTTCGACGCCTTTTATACTTTATAGCCTCGCGAATTTTTGGTATGAGTTTTGCATAATAGTCTACCATTATTGTGCGCCCACATGGTAAATAATCAACAAGAACTTCTTCAGAATCCCAAAACACTGTTGCCATTATCTATCAGGCCGATGAAGTCACACGAAACTTTCGTGGGGACGGGGAAACACGATCACACCATTCCATACTCCGCCGTTTTGACTCTCTATTAAAGAGATGAACCCAGGTTGCATCTACAGTTACAAATATTTCCAAAAATCCATCTAAATCAACGTCAATTAATTTCAAATTCCTCGCAACAGTGAGAAACCTGTCCTGCTTCTGATCAGGTGATCAGACTTTTATCAGACCCAATTTCTTGTGCAAAATTTTCTCAACACTTCCAACGGAAAATCCACATGTCTCAGCAATATATTTGGCCGTAATTCTCCGATCACTCAGTAGCATATCATGGACCAAATCAATATTTTCTTGAGCGACAACCATTTTGGGTGGTCCAGCACCTGGTACATGTTCAGACGACTTCCTTCCTAATTTAAAATCCCGACACTAATCCTTGATTACTTGATAGAACGGGGTAATCGGTTGCATAGCGGAGAACTGCAAACGCCGGTCAAACAGTATTCGTAGTCCAGCAGAATCCGCGCTGGCGAGTACTCGGATGGGTGGACCATTATAGTGGCATATGCAGCCGGTCGTGCTTTAGAGGGCACGTAAAACCGTCGATCCCGGTTGTCATACGAACATCTTTGACAATCGTAAACCATGTAGTGGAACTTATCTTCGCTGTTCGACGGGTTAGGCTAGCCTCCTGCCCGGCATACGTACAAAGAGCGCTCACAGAATCTACTCCATTGTAGGAAATTACAGACCATTGGCCTATGCACAGAAGAAGAAGACGGGATAAAATCCCCCAACACTCCGGACATGTCATTATAAATTTCCTGCAGCAATAAATCCTTCTTAAGGAGCTTGTCGTGAATTTTTCCATTTCAACAAAATCGCCAGCACCACAGTAATATTAAATGTATAACTTTTATGAACACCACTTGCAAGTTGGCATATAATAATGTCAGTAACTGACGTTTCTATGAAAACAATTATTCGTTTGTCGGTCAGTGCCTTTTATCTTAGGGGCAATAACCGATGTACCATCCTCGTAAGGATGGAAAGGTGTTAATTGGTAAAGAAAACTACTATCAAATCAACTAATATTTAGATATTTGGGTGCCGCCGTCTTTCGGCGCTACCGTTTTGACGCCGACCGTTTTGGTTTCGACACATTGTTTATTTGTATGTATGAAGTATGTTAAAGTCAAATTCCCAGTTTCATACCATCCCCAAGATAGTCATTTAAAGTGGTACTTTTGTAAATAATTTTTATAATAAACAAAATTCATGTTGTCATGTTTACGACGATATAGGGGAGAATAGGAACGCCCTATAACTAATCGCAACAAATACATTTTAATCATTATTAAATATGAAACGACAAATTAACTATTTGTAATTACTTTAGTTTAACATGTTATATTATTATATGTAGTTATTACAACAAAATGTTAATATATTTAATTTCGAGTTTATTTTATTTAATAAACCGTATTTGAAGAATTCTACACTAAATTTCAACAATTTTGGAAACAATATTTTATTAAAATGTACTTTATTGGAAATTGGGCGTCCAAATGTCCTGTCGCCAAAACGACTGGCGCCTAAACGTCCTGGCATCAAAACGGCGGCTCCCAAATATCACGTACCGACATTTAGGGGGCTCTTGCAGAGACAAAGCAAAATTCGGAATTTGGTTTTCAACAAAAAAAAAACCCAGAAACACCATTACATGCAGTTAAATTAGGCGTTTCAGTTGCAATCTCTCGGAGAAGAATAATTGGTATCCTCTTTTTTCACGAGAACGTAACCTGTACAGGGATGAGACACTAATACACTACAAGCGTTCATTAATCAACTTCACGATGATGAGATTACCATTGAATACTTCCAACAAAATGGCGCATTTGCTCACATTGTTGCACCAACTGTACAGTATTTACAAGAATTCTCTAATAAAAGGCTAATTAGTAGAAATATCTGTCCGTTCACCGGATCATCCGCCACTGGACTTTTCCTCATTTAGTTTTTAAAAATATGTTGCGTTCCAAAATCGCATTCCCTCAATGGAAGAATTGAGCTATTAATTACAAATATTCACGGTGCAATATTACAAATGTGTTTAAAAACTTAAAAATCAAAATTGGAAATTTTTAGCAAACCTTGGAGAGGATTTTGTAAATTTTTTGTAATAAAATAAGTTATTACTTGCCTAAGTTAGTTTCATGTTTGTAATAAAATTTTAAATTAAAAATAATGTTTCCAAGCTACATAGTACATCCTCCACAATAAATGTCAAACAATTATGGCTATAGGCTTGTTTTATGACAACCTTTAATGATCAGGTTGTACAACACGAGCCTTGGAATATGAAACACCATTTTGTTGAAATAAAATTGTTCTTTTGCTTAAATATTATTACTGATTTCAAAGAAATTTTTTATCGGCGCAGAAAGTATTATTTTATAATCCACTTAGAAAATTTGTGTTAAACCTGAAAATATTTTTTGAACTAAAAATAGTATTTGTAAAATACAACACTACGAAAAAATTATGTTTATTTGTTAAAGAGAAGCTCCTACTCGCACACCAGCATGCGCTGTTTCATGCATAAATTATGTGTAAGGTAACACTTGACTCAACACGAAAATACGCTAATTTAAATATTGAAAATACTTAAATTGCCAAAATTAAGGTTGACTAATTACCACAATACCAACTATAGATTACTACTTTTTTCAAATCAGTAAAATCCTGAATCTGCAAGCTATCTAGCTCATGTACACATCGCTTTTGCACCTTAATTTCCATTAAACCTGAGCCGATGACAGTGCTAACGTGAGCGTTACCTTTTGTGAACAAGTCGAAGAAAATAATTTTTGTCTGTAAAATATTTGTGGGAATCATTATATTTTTAAATAAAAATTATTATACATAAAAAATATCTCAGAAATAAAATTAAAAAAAAATAGTTTTTGTGAAAAGAATGTTTACATTAACCATCAAAAATCATCTTTATATTTTTAACTAAAACACTACGATTACATTGGTAAATTCCGTCCTCATAAACCTAAGACTGTACTCAAGATGACTCAATACTGCAAATACATGCAAATGAAAAAAGTCTTTCTTTTCTATAAATACCGCTAATTTTAACAAAATACTAAATGCTTCTGAAAAAGATCTTTCAAAAATGGCTGTGCTCAAGAATCCAAACCGAATGATTTTTCTCTTGAAGACTTGTTATGCCATATCATTGCTACATATAATGATGGTAGTACGTGAATAAGATTCTTTATTTTAAAACTGTATTTAAACTACACAATCTAATGCCCTAATGTACTATAATCATTAATCAGTAACAGTTAGTACAAACTAAGTTTTAAAGAAGATAACATCAGCAAAATCCTGTTTTCAGGTATATAGTTTCAGTTAGATGTACTTTTGTTTTCTTTTCGATTTTATGTTAATACCGAAGTAATTTGGACTGGCCGACGAAATTCCCATTATTTATTTAAATATTTTAAGTGATCTTTCAAAATAAATAAACAATGACCACCAGCATATAGATGAAAAATAGTTTTCAGTTGCAAACTTAGAGAAATTGTTAAATTTCGTTAGAAAAACCAAAAATATTTTTAATTACACCTATATGTAGACGGCACTGCATATTACGATCTTTTTTTACATTCGCACTACCCCCCCCCCATGAACCGCTGTCGCATTACTTCAGGGAGTGCGGGCATCCCTTACATACTAGTCATTCATGCAACATGCACCCTAAACTTAACTAAGTGAAATACGGTCGTCTCCTCAACCAGGGTTTGACCCCGCGGCCGATCGTGCCGCATTTCACTGTGACCTCGCTTGACAGCGCTTGGTCGCACTGCCCCATCGAGGTCCCTTGCTTACTATGATCTGTGCGAATATAAATCTTTTTAATATTTTAAATAACTGAATATTAGGCTGGTGCAGCTTACGAGAGTCACCCTGTATATGATTGCTTCCACGAAGTGTTACGCCACTCATATATGTGCACCATGGCATTTAAACCTCGTTACATGACACCGTCTAAGTAAATTAAAAAATTAACTATTTAAGTGTGGATTGAGTTGTTCAGAGTTGGCCTTGTTTTACACGGCTCTATTATCGACGTCGACATTTGCACCCGACGCTCTTCTTGTTGGCGCTATTTCTACTGTCCTTATTTCCGACGTCGACAATTCTACCCGCCCCTATATTTATCTGACCCTCTTCCGCTGACCCTACTTTGGTGACTCTATTTTCGATGTCAACATTTATATTCGGCTCTATATTTACCCGGCGCTCTTTTTGTTGACCATACTTTTGATGGCTCTATTTTCGACGTCGACATTTGTACCCGGACCTATATTTATTAGGCACTCTTCTTGTTGGCCCTATTTTTGATGGCTGTAGTTTCGACGTCGACAATTGCACCCGACGCTCCTCTTATTGGGCCTATTTTAGATGGTTCTATTATCGACATTGACATTTATACACGGCGCTCTTTTCGTTGGGCCTATTTTAGATGGCTCTATTCTCGACGTCGACGATTGTACCCGGCCCTATATTTTTCTGACCCTCTTCTATTGACCCTATTTTTGGTGACTCTATTTTCGATGTCAACATTTATACCCGGCCCTATATTTACCCAACGCTCTTTTTGTTGGGCTATTTTGGAAGGCTCTATTATCGACGTGGATATTTGTACCCGGCTTTAAATTTACCCGACGCTCTTCTTGTTGGCCCTATTTTTGATGGTTTTATTTTCGACATCAACAATTGTACCCGGTCCTATATTTACCCGAACCTCTTTCTGTTGACCCTACTTTAGATGGGTCTATTACCGACGTCGACATTTGTATCCGACGCTCTTTTTGTTGGCCCTATTTCTGCTGTCCCTACTTCTGCTGTCCCTATTTCCGACGTCGACAATTGTACCCGGCCCTATATTTATCTGACCCTCTTCTGTTGACCCTATTTTTGGTAACTCTATTTTCGATGTCAACATTTATATTCGGCTCTATATTTACCCGACGCTCTTTCTGTTGACCATACTTTTGATGGCTCTATTTTCGACGTCGACATTTGTACCCGGTCCTATATTTACTAGACACTCTTCTTGTTGGCCCAATTTTTGATGGCTCTAGCTTCGACGTCGACAATTGTACCCGACCCTATATTTACTCAACGCTGTTTTTGTTGGGCCTATTTTAGATGGTTCTATTATCGACATCGACATTTATACGCGGCGCTCTTTTCGTTGGACCTATTTTAGATGCCTCTATTATCGACGTCGACGATTGTACCCGGGCCTATATTTATCTGACCCTCTTCTGTTGACCCTACTTTTGGTGACTCTATTTTCGTTGTCAACATTTATACCCGACGCTCTTTTTTATTGGCCTATTTTGGAAGGCTCTATTATCGATGTCGATATTCGTACCCGGCTTTAAATTTACCCGACGCTCTTCTTGTTGGCCCTATTTTCGATGGTTCTATTTTCGACGTCGACAATTGTACACGGTCCTATATTTATCTGAATCTCTTTCTGTTGACCCTATTTTTGATGCCTCTATTTTCGATGTCGACATTTGTACCGGGCCCTACATTTACCAAACTGTCTTTTCGTTAGCTCTTTTTTGGACGGTTCTATTTTCGACGTCGACATTTGTACCCGGCCATATATTTACCGGACGCTCTTCTTGTTGACCCTATTTTTTATGGCTATAGTTTCGACGTCGACAATTGTACCCGACGCTCCTTTTGTTGGCTTTATTTTTGATGGCTCTATTTTCGATGTCGACATTTGTACCCGGCCCTATATTTACCAAACTCTCTTTTCGTTAGCCCTTTTTTTGGTGGCCCTATTTTCGACGTCGACGTTTGTACCCGACCGCATATTTATCGGACGCTCTTCTTGTTGACCCTATTTTTGATGGCTCTAATTTCGACGTCGACTAATGTATTTACCGACCCTATACTTACCCGACGCTCCTTTTGTTGGCCCTATTTTTATGGCTCTATTTTCGATGTCGACATTTATACCCGGCCATATATTTACCCGACGCTCTTTTTATGGGGCCTATTTTAGATGGTTCGATTATCAACATCGACATTTATACACGGCGCTTTTTTCGTTGGGCCTATTTTAGATAACTCTATTATCGACGTCGACGATTGTACCCGGCCCTATATTTATCTGACCCTCTTCTATTGACCCTATTTTTGATGGCTCTATTTTCGGTGTCGACATTTATACTCGGCTGCATATTTACTCGACGCTTTTTTTGTTGGCCTTATTTTTGATGGCTCGATTTTCGATATCAACATTCGTACCCAGCGCTATATTAACCCGGCGCTATCATCAGTGTGCTATTTTTAAGGAACTATTATTAGTGTATACCTTAATCTAAATCAGCATCATTTGCATACAATATTTCAAAATGTTGTAACAATTACGAAACATTTACGAAAAGCGAACAGACTGGTTCCCCTTGAAGAGGCTTCAACTTGACCAGAGTAAACCAATACGCCGTAATATAATTACCAATCCATCGATACACCCACTTAGATACTAAGTAACCCGTAAAAGTAATTCGAATGTTTAAAACTGAGGAGGAAAACTGATTCTAACGTAACAATCAAAATTGGCATCTTAAAAAAATCGCTGTGTCTTTGACTAATATGGCGTTCGCTAATATTTTCTATTCGCGCTTTCAAAATAAATTACAGTAGCGTGAGAATTTTTATGTGCAAAATCTTTGCAGAATAATAGATCATCTTGTTTTGGGACCTGCGTCGTAACTGTTTCTGCATTTCTCACGATAAAGTAATTGCATTTGAAACGATCACATTTAGATCCATGCGCATAACAGTTATTACTATATGTATATAAAAATTAGAATACAAATGAAATTTCACTAAATATTACATTTCATTTAATCGCTCATGCTAGATTTGCAGAAACTCCGTTGGTACTGTTTACAATTGAAATAATTATTTTCACGGATGCTGCATAGCTAACTACATGTCAAATGCTTACCATTACGTGCAATGGTTGGAAAATCACATCTGGACTTTAAATTCTGTTTTAAAAGTACATAACATTTTAATTTTATATGTTTCTTCCATTTCACAATGGAAAACCAACTACAATGAATTTCCAGAAGCTGTATAAAAAAATCCTACGTCCTGTGAACCAACTTATATCCTTTCATTATACGAGTTTTAATTGTCAAAGGAAACTTAAATATAAAACTCTCTTATGCGAAACAAAAAATAATGGCGCACTTATTTTATATGTTAAATTTTAACGCGTGTGTTCTTAGCAAACCATAAAATAATGTGAAAACTAACTGTAATAGAGTTTCCTAGTCATAATTGCACAATTTTATATGCAAAATATGTTAATAAGATCGACGAACTCTTCATGAAGTTGAACGAACAGTTCATAACGAACGCAATAATGATTTTACTGCGTGCTAATTATTCGAATCACCTTGATGAGATTTGGGTTGATCAAAATAAACATTGGCAGACAATAGTTTCTCCTTAAAAGTGGCTTCAAAATTGCCTTCCATAACTTTATTTATGTTAACAAATAATCACAATAATCAAAAGTGTTCTTCGAACCTATCGCTACAAATTACTGTTAGACTATTTTGAACAAACTGATGTTGTGACTTCGTGATCTTCAATTTTAGTCCGTCTATCTTTCGCAAGAATCTTTCGAAACTGTTCGTTGTTCATCTGTAGTACTTCTAAAGTGCGGTGTGCCAATCGTGATAACCCTATTATCCAAATAAGTCCACACTGGCTTCATTTTTCCTAACATATCGGGAACTAAGGTCAAGATTTGCAATTATAGTTGTTTTATTTCCTCCAATGTTGACCTAAAGTGAGATTTATATGTCGAGTTCTTAGTAGTCGATACAGTTATATATCTAACCTTTGGCCTATTTGTAGGTAATCTGTAATATATGTTAGAAAGTTCATTTTCTCACGCAATTTAACGATATTGTAGTTCTAGGATGTCTAAAATTATGTCGCTTTGTTATTACACCGAGAAAAGATATAAAACTAAACACGTCTAAGCTTTCAATATGAGTTTTGAAGATGTCTGTTATTTGAATTAATGTGACTAGGAAATCAACATTTATAACCGTAAAATACAAAAATCAAGACTTAATTACAAAAAATGACGATAAACTATTGAACAATGAATACTTAAAAACGGCGGCGCCCGATGAAAACACAAACCTAAAATAATATCCTCCAAAGCTATATTATAATCGCAGAAGTAATAATAACAATAGCAATACACAAAAATGTTGGCTTTCTGAGCGAAAAGTAATTTGCAATTCTTGGAGATTTCAATGCCTATCACGCAACAAACCTAAAATATGATTTAACAGCTTGCAATTAATTTTATTATTACAGTCGAATTAACAGCACTGATCACTTATTTATATATCATGGTGTACTACCCAAAAGTATCACTTTCTCATGCAAAAAGACCTAATTATAGAATTCAACTCAGTTAAGGCGAGCTCAGACAACAAGATTTCGGATATGCAAGCGTTTACAAAATAAATTTTTGAATTTACATTATTTACTGTATTCTATTTCTCGCTTAGAGCGAACATACATCCCGGAAACAATGAGCCCAATTTAAAGTATTTTTAGCATTTCTAACTTGTGTGATTATAACACTAATTTTAAATGTTTCATACCCATCAGAAAAAGGTTTCACCATTGCACTTTAGATAATTTTTAGATTCATAACATTTTTCTGATACAACCCTTTACACAAAGTTATTCATTTAAGATTTAAATCATTTAAACATTTAACCGTCAGCGACTAAATGCCACAATTAATATGTATTTATGTGTGGTTATATATATATATATATATATATACATATACATATACATATACATATACCTATGTATTTCCTTGATTTTAAGAGATATAGTTGTTTTAAAATTTTGAGCACGTTTGGGCATAAAAAATCTTTTTTTTTTGTAATTGACATGTACATACAGTCGAACTCCCATATAGTGAATCACTATTTAGTGATTGTTTTCTATATATAATGGTGTGCTAGCGAGGATTTTGACCTTCAGACTCAATTACATGTAAAAATTACCTCCATATTATGATGTAAAGCCTCCATATTGTGATGTTTTTCTTTCAAACTTATGCGATCTTCTTCTTTGGGTTGCTTTTCCTAGAGTAATTAGCCTGATAATTTTTATTTTGGATACAGCAGCTCTGAGTAGTTCAGTGGAGGTGCAGTTGTACCATTCTGTCAGATTGCGCAACCACCATGTTCTGCGTCTTCCGATGTTGCTCTTACCACGTATCTTTCCTTCTATAATAAGTTGTAGTAGTCCATATCTTTCTTCGCGCATTACATGCCCCAATTATTCAAGTTTTCCTCTTTTAATGGTTTGGATCACTTCCAGGTCTTTTCTCATTCCATTTAATACTTCGACATTCGTTACTCTATCCATGGTATCATAAGAATACTCCTATATATCCACATTTTGAAAGCTTGAAGTTTTTTAATGTCCATGTCTCTAATCCATATACTAAGATGAAATGTATATAGCATCTTAGCATTCTCGTTCGTAATTCTAATTTTAGATCCCGATCACAAAAGAAACTTCTCATTTTGAAGAAATCATTTCTAACCATTTCTATTCTGCTTTTAATTTCTATCGTTTGGTCGTTGGTGTTTGTAATCCAAGTGCCTAGGTATTTGCACTTCGTTGTTTTCTCAATTCGTATATTATCTATATATAGATCATTGTGTACCTGTGATTTTGTTATGATCATATATTCAGTTTTCTGTAAATTCATCTGGAGTCAGAGTTGTAGGCTAGCAGTTTAACTTCTTCGCAAGTCTTCTACGTTATCCGCCATTATCACCGTGTCATCTGCGTAGCTTATATTGTTAATTGTCTGTCCATTTACTATAAGTACTGCTCTTTCAACGTCCAACGCTTCTTGAAATATTGACATAGAGTATACATTTAACAACATCGGCGACAATATACACCCCTGCCTTACACCTCTCTACGTTTCTATTTCTTCTGTCAAATAATTTTACACTTTAACAATTGCTGATTGATTCCAGTATAAGTACTCTATAATGCGGTTGTCCCTTCCATCTATATGTTTCTATTTCATAAGGTTTACCAAAGGTTTGTGTCGGACTTTATCAAACGCTTTCTCATAATCTAGAAAGCAGGCGTCATATCCAGACATTTCTGAGCCAGAAAATTGAGAGCAAATGGTGCTTCCCTAGTACCAAAACCATTTCTAAACTCGAACTGAGTGTTGCTTATGTCAGCTTCTAGTTTTGCATATATTCTTTTATAAATAATTTTAAAAAATGCTTTTAAGGTATGACTCATAAGACTAATTGTCTTGCATTTGATTTTCTTGGGATAGTTATAAACGTAGATATCAACAACTCCTTTGGTATTATGCCTGTTCTATACACGATATTAAATAGGTGTACTATTATGTTTATCTGGTCTTCTTCAAGTCACTTAATAAGTTTATTTGGAACTTCATCTGGTCCCACTGATTTTCCACTTTTTACAGTTCTTATAGAGTAGAGTTGTTATTTCCGAGATAGTTTCGTCTGTATTATTGTTATTGTTATTACTTATTACTACGGTTGTCTATTATAGATGATCTATGTATTGTTTCCATCTTCAAGTTTCTATTGTTGTTTTATAATAATTTTCCCTTTATTGTTTTTAATAAAAGCAGATTGTGGTTTTTTAAATTTCCTGTAGAGTCTTTAAGTTCTTTATGTAGATGACGGTTGTCGTATTTGATTTGAAGTTCTTTTATGTATCTACATTTCTCTGATATCCACTGTTCCCTTGTTTCTCGAATTTTCGTCTTAATTATCTTTTGTAATTCTTTGTATTTGTCTTTGCTTTTTGCTTTGTGTGCCCTTCGTTGTTCCATGAGAAGCAGTATTTCGTTTGTCATCCATTTTTGTTTTGCCTAAATTTTGTCTGGCACTAATTTGTCTTTACTTCCGGTTATCAGTACCTCTTTGATATTCTTCTACTTCTGTTCTACGTCTACTTCTGTTGTTGGTTGTTTATTAATTTCGTCTATTTCCGTATGTATAAACTGTTTCACGTGTTCTTTAATTTCTTCATCCATTTGTTTCTCGGTTGGTATTTTTTCATTGTTTGCCTTTATTTTTATTTTCTTGAGTTTAATATTTACTCTAGATATTACAGGGTTGTGATCCGAGTCCACATTGGCACCTGGATAGGTTTTCACTGATATAATACTATTTCTATAACGCTTTTTTATTATTATATAATCGATTTGATTCCTTACTATCATGTCATCATTGCTTACGGGAGATGTCCATGTATATAATCTGCGTTTTGGTAGTTTATAGTATGTTTGTTATTATTAGATTTTCTTCTTGGCAAAACTCAATTAGTCTGTCACCTCTCTGTTTTCATTCTTCTAGGCCATATATTCCGCTAATATGTTTTGTAGCACCTTCTCCAATCTGCGCGTTAATATCTCCCATAATGATCATTACATCATGGTTCTTAGTGGCATTTAATAGTATATCTAATTGTTGATATAATTCTTCTATTTCATATTCAGGTTTGTCAGCCGTTGGTTCATACACCTGTATGATGTTGATGTTTCTTGTTTGTCCAAGTATCTGGATCATCATCACCCTGTCTGAGTAGGGGAGAAAACTGGACACTGATTTATGTATATTTTATGTATGTTTTTGTTGCCTATGATGGCAACGCCGTATTTATTTCGACTATCGATACAGCCCTAGTAGTATATGACTTCATCATCAATTTAGTTTTGACTTACTCCAAGTCATCTTAGATCGCTAATTTCTAGAATATTTAGCTGTAGTCTCTGCATTTCTGCTGTAACATTGCTAATTTTGCCTGATTTAAACAAGCTCCTTATATTCAATGTACCTATTCTTTAAGTTGATCCGGGGATTTTTCGCGCCCTCTGATCACCGAAGATCTGCCGGGGACTAAGGGTCATTTCATTCTTGCTTTTCATCATACTGATTATACTAGGGAATTGTAATGAGATGGTTTCCCGTTGTCTCCCTCATCTCAGTATCATAACCATCGGGATCCCCTTTGGTCTTTATTTACGATGTCTTGGTATTAAATCGAGCTGAAATCCTTGTTCGCCGCTTACCCCAGTAATGACAGTTACTGCTGCCCTCTATCATGCCTGTAGGTTCGCGGGAGGTGTTTTATCTCCCTCCTTCGCTCAATATCTGGAGGGCATTCCCCGATCCGCCACCTGGGAATGCGTCCTCTAAGGTTACAGGCTCCCCCGAGGGGATATTACTCAGGTATATAATAAACTTTTGAGCAGATTATGAAATATTATTTCTTATTTGTATTTTTCCAAGAATCTTTTATTTTCTTAGGCAAGCATAAATTAAAGTGTGTAAGCGGATTATAAATTGTTCACGAAGTTCATGGAAGTTATACCTTTGTACAGCTAATGGAAGAGATTCTTATGATGCAATAAGTTAATCTGTGGTCCACATCTGTTAATGTTGCTATCTTGGTGTTGAACTAAGCAGTTTTTTTATATTGCACAACAATAATGTTTGAGTATTGGAGACAAGTTAAAGGAATGGGAAGACGTTGATAAGGGTGTCAAACAAAAAGATGTCGGCGCAAAATTTGGTATTGCTGCCAACAATATGTCAATAATCGTAAAAAAAAACAGCGATAAGTGGACGCGACTGCCTCCCTGGACTTTCCCATACTGGAAACTGTTCATATCATCTTTATTCAACAGTAGAGTTATTTTCCTCAAAACGGTTGTTCAAGTTTTATCCTAAAACCTTGCCTCGTAACGAATAGACTTACAAGGCTTGTAAGAAGTCCCGCCAAATATCTGCGGTGCCCCTTAATTTCCTTTTAATATGCAACCAGGCATACTTCATTCTCTACTATATACGTCGCGCGGTATAACTAGTACCGATCGCTATTGCTACCGAGGTAAAATTTTGATAAATAATTTATAACTTGTTGTTGTAATACCGGTTAAAGAAATGAATGTAGCGCGACAGTATGGCAATGGTTTTGAACCAAAGTGCGCAGGGCTGTCCGTACCGCTAGGCCGTCGCGCGGTCTAACTAGTACCGCTCGCTATTGCTACCGAGGTAAAATTTTCTAAGTCCCTGGAAATTATATTTTGTAGGGCATAAAAAATCGATTTTTTTTATTTTCGCGGAAAAAGATTCTTTGACGCACGCGATAAAAGTTTCAAAATTGTAATCACGAAAAAAGTGATACCAAAAAAACATGCGTAACTTCCGCTTCCGGTTTCGAATTTTTTTGAAAAGCTTATTTTTTCGATGAATTTTCGATACACCCCCGCATTCCAAAGCGCATCAAAATCGGAACAATACTTTCGGCTGTAGGAGCGTCACATACGTACATACGTACGTACATACGTACATACCCACCCACAGACAGACATTTTTTAAAAACCACTTTTTTGGGTTCCTAGAGACCCAAAACGGATATTTCCGTTAAAATCTCGATTTCGAAAATTTTCATGAATTCAATACTTACCCTATACCTATAAGGTATGGGAAAGTAAAAACAGCGAAAAGGTATTAAAACAGAACAAGGAACTTGATTCTGACTCATAACAGATTAAGTTGTGTGTTATTCAGTTTTATAATTAAAGTATCGCTTAAAACGCCGACTACCAAATATATGAGTTTAATTTCGTATTGAAACATGAATTCTATATAGTGAAGTTCCTATACAGCAATTTTTACTTTCCCATACCTTATAGGTATAGGGTAAGTATTGAATTCATGAAAATTTTCGAAATCGAGATTTTAACGGAAATGTCCGTTTTGGGTCTCTAGGAACCCAAAAAAGTGGTTTTTAAAAAATGTCTGTCTGTGGGTGGGTATGTACGTACGTACGTATGTACGTACGTATGTATGTGACGCTCCTACAGCCGAAAGTATTGCTCCGATTTTGATGCGCTTTGGAATGCGGGGGTGTATCGAAAATTCATCGAAAAAATAAGCTTTTCAAAAAATCCGAAACTGGAAGCGGAAGTTACGTATGTTTTTTTGGTATCACTTTTT
>JABXWE010064162.1:0-10534 GCA_014611495.1 Limonius californicus
ACTGATGTTTTTTTTAGACAGCCCTTAGGGGGTTTATCTACAATTTGTCCCGTCTCACAGTATTTTTTTGATCACTCTAATAACTGTGAATTTCTTGCACTGCACTTTCATTGTTATTTCACGACTGGAAGCGCCTTGTTTATGATGAAAAATTATTTCATATCGTTTTTCATCCGATAATTTGAACGGTTTCTTTTCGAATCGCATATTGCCTAATACCTGTAGGTATACATATACTCATAACATAATAAGTATTTGTCTTAATTATGCTAACAATTTTTACTTTAAAACGATACGACAATTAAGAAAGTAATTTAATAGAGATGATAAGCCAATCAAATGAAATGGCAAGGCTCAGGCAGTGAAAAACTTGGGGGTACATTTGGACCATCGGATCACTTGGGGAGCGTATAAAGCACTTTACTAATTTATACATCGATTTTGAAGTCAGCTCTGATGTACACGTAACCGGTGTGGGTTAAATTGTCAAGTACACACCTACGAAAGTTACAAACGTTCCAAAATTAACTCTTAAGAATAGCCACAAATGCGCCATGGTTTTTGCGAAGTGAACGAATTAGTCGCGAATTAAATATTAACGACTGATTTTACAAGAACCACAACAAAACGTTTTTTGGTAATTTTAGAAACTGTGCAGTCATTAACGACTACGGAATCGGCCAACGAGCACACAACCTTTGTCTGAAACCAAGACTTCTCCAAGATGTGCTATTAAACGATAGTGACTAGCGAAACATAATCGACGAAAAGGCTGTTGATGATACTAAAGTAGCAGCCAATGTATTTAACATTACTAAAAAAGTATGGATAGTGCCAAAAAGCTTAATTAACTAGCTGGTTTTTATGAATTTAAAAAGCATATGGAAAACAATAATTGAATTGTTCCTGCATCACCAAAATTTGAGATTCCATTTTGTGATACTGTCATGGGGGGATATTTACTTGACTCAGTTTCCGTATATTATATTTTTGTTAATTATCCTTAATAGTGTCATAGTGCTTACAGATAATGTTAACAATTTTTTTGTGTAAATTCAATTTGGTGTAAAACATTGTTTTTTCAGTATTATCATAAACTGCTTGATTTATTTTGGTCATCAACAGCAAAATTATTCTGAAGTAGTTTCTAATCATGTTACAAGTCTTGTGAATTGTGTACGTCGTCATAGGATTGTTTGGTGCTGACGTGTCGCTAGGCGATGCATGTAACATTATCAAAGCGTAATGATAAATAATAAATTGATCTTTTTTGTAAATCTGAAAACGTTAATAGTTTTTATGTATAATTTGCTAGCAAAATATAATTCAGATTGTAGTGATAACATAAACTGTAGAACGATGATGATAGGATTTTAGAATATTCGTTCCAAACAAATATATTCAAAAAACGTGTTTGTTAATGTTTTGTAAATAGTTAGTTCGAAAATTTGGTAAAGAATGAAACATGCTGTATAGTTTACAGCTTCGTAGATATTTCAGTATATAAAAAACATTCACCGCCCACAAGTGTGATTGCCCCAATAATACCCTCCAAGAATTCTCCCTTTGGGGCCCTCTATCATGAGAATTAATTTTTTCAGTACGATACTGCAGAAGAAGCACAACAGTTGAAAAATCAAGTGTATTTGTCTCCTGCTTCTAAAAATAATATAAATTAATGGAAGTAATTATATAGTAACATAATAAGTGCTTGCTTTCTATTTTTATCGTGGTCACCTAAAATAGATTTTTTTTGTAGATCAATACTCTCTTACATGGATATGACCTATATTACAGTTTGCTGAATCATAGAAGCCAGAAATTTCTTCTTCATCGCTCCAATGCAACTAAATTTCTGAATTAAGGATATTTTTAAACGCGAAATGGCAAGGTGAGTCCCATTTCCAAGATCCTTAAGTTGCTTAAGGAACTTAAAGGAATAATTGCTTTTGCAGCAAGCAGTTTATTTAGAAATGAAAAAATAAATTCGTAAACTAGCGATATGAATTTGTTTAAGGTTATTAATTAGGAGGTTTATAGATACTTCAATATCGCAGTAATTACAGGAAGGTCATACACTGTAGCTAAAATTGAAGCGGCAGATTGCTTCTAGCGACTGAATGGTCAATTTCTTTTCAAGTTACTGCAAGTTTTGTATAATAAACTAGCATTACTTTGCATAAAATGTCTTAAGGGCATCTGTACCTGTTTGCGTTTTGTAATTTTAGGGGGATTTGGGGAGATGTCGGAAATCTATTTACTATTCGTTTTCCTTTCTTTTGGAAATCTTTACACTACAACGTCGGATATCTCTAAATTATTTATCATAACTGATAAATTTCCTTCTGAAAGGCATCGGTAAGTTCAGATAATAGAACAGTTTTTACTCAACCTCCCTTTCTTAACTGCTCTCGATCCTTCTGCGATAACTCTTCTGGGCTTCCTCATTTTGGAGCAGTTGCGCAACTAGAAATGGGTTGACAGGGTCAGGATTAGATAAGATCGCCAGAAGTCTGGACGGTGTGAAACATCAATTATGTGGTGGAAACGAGGTAATCAGTAGCCCTTTCTTTTAAATTAATGCTCGATAGGTTCACCATTTTTAGCTGATTATATGGAAGATTACGTAGTACTTAATACATGCTCTATAGTTAGATAATAAAGGCTTAAAACAGTGAAGAACTTGATCTGCTCGCTGATTGGAGATTATCTCACAACATTGAACTTCTAAAAACTTCATTTGTAGAACGTTAACCTTTGGTTCTTTCTGGGCAAAGAAATAATATTATTTCAGTTTCATATATCAAAATGTTACTGCTAGAAAGAAAATGGGATTAGTGCATGTAATATTTTGAAATAAATCATGCATGCAAGTTTTAAATATTTTCTTGCTGATATTTCGGAGAATAGTGTGTTTGTTGTAATGGAAAGCGTTCTTCTCTTACATGGGAAAAAAAATTAATAAGATGTGTAGGTATTCGATACAAAACTGCTTTGACGGATATCATACCAAGTTTCCCAAAACCTTTGCTGACTATGAACAATTAAGACAAATCCTAAAGCAGTCTGTAAATTTACTTCGTGAGATCGAGAGCGTTACCATAAAGAAGCTTAGTGGACAACCACTGGAAGGTATAGCGAAACCTTTCGGTGCTGCTAGGAAAATATGCCCCAATTTATATTTATTGCAACAAACGTACCGTTCTATAGGAATGTGCAATGTAATGTTGTTTTACAATGTACATTTGTATTTTTATCGACTGACATATTAGCAAACGTGCGTTGCAGCATTTCTTACAGTAACTAATTTTATTTTATACTCGTGTTTCCTGAGAACTAAGTGAGGTTATGTATGTCCATCAATAATTAACTTTAATATCCGAGCTGCTTGACCCTTTGAACATCCAATATAATCGTAAAACCGTGCAGATATCTAAGCACGTATACCCGCAACTGTTGTAGGTATAAGTAATTAATGATTTTATAAATAAGTAAATAAATAAATGTTGTGATAATGGGATGCATGGTGAAGTTTCTGATTTAGGATACTTTTCTGTTACTGCAAAATAAGCGATTTGTTTGAAGTGTCTTTAGTTTTCTGTTCTATCTATATAGAGAGTAATAAATTAGGGACTTTTTTAATGAACCATAAATATAAGACGAAAAAAGTCGGCTTAGTGTAGTCATTGCCTGCTTCCTGAAGAAAATGTGGTAGGCGTATCAGCTATAAAGAGCAAGTGCGATTTATTAATGCCATATAAGGATTTTGTGCAATTTTCCGGCTCGTTGGGCGCGGGTTAATTTCTTGTGTGCAGAGCCAACAAGTTCGGCTCGAAAACAAGGGATTGCACGTCAGCCAAGGTTCTCCGGCTAAAAATGGAACTTGAAGCTCCTTCAAGTGACTTATCGAAAGCGTACATACATCACGAAATGGGGATGAGAGTTGTTGGGTGCTGGCGATGTCAGATTACCCCTGCTGCCGAGTTCTGCTGCCTGGATGACCCTTATCGTGGACTAGCGCAGAAAAACACATCAAGTGGATAAAAAGCAATCCCCATTTGGCCGCACCCTCGTACTTCGACGCTCTCTGAACGAGGCCGAATCGTTACCATCACTTTAAAACTTGGCTCGTAAAATTTTGGCTTCATAAAATATATCACATTGCATTTACTCTTCATAAATAGTTATTGGCGACGTGATGCAATATTTTGTTATAGCGGCTCGTAATCGTTAACCTAAATTTTATGACTGCTGTATGATGAATATTAATTAGACAACATCATTTTATTCGATTGTAAAACTTGGCAAACCACTGTTCGTTAGGAAGATAACATTCGATGCAAGTATGTCGATAACAACGCCATTGCAGTTTTAATGTATGTATGTGTGTTTTGTAATTGCATAACATTGTATAGGGCATTGTGTAGTTTCCGGGTTAAAACCTCTTCATCTGCTTTTTTGACGGCGAGATTTCGCTCACTTTTGCTGGAAACTTACGTAGACCTTAAACTAAACATTTGTGTTCGGTTAGCAATGCCACGTCACTGAAGATTTTCCTTACCAATATAACCGTTGATATATTTCAATATCGAAACTTGGATGCAGTTGGCAATGGCCAGTGAAACCCACGATCAAGATTGTACAGCGTGTAAAAAAGTGCGGAAACACCTTAATTAGTAGTAAGCTGTAAGGTATGTAAACATTGTGTTTTAGGTTTTGAAATAAATTATTTTTGTGTTAAACTAAAACTTGGAAAAATGGCACATCTTGTTCTCATTAAATATTTAATAAAACGTTTTAACCCGACACAGATTCATATTGATATGAAATAATTTTTAAGTGCCAATGCTCCTTCATTTTCAACTAAGTCTAAGTAGACTACTAAATTTAAAGGTGGTTGTGAACGCTTTGCAGATCACCCTCTAAGTGAACGTCCAAAAGCTGCAACAACAGCAGAAATGATTGAAGAATCCATAATATGATCACGAAGGATCTCTGTGTACAGATATCCGTAAATGGTAATACAGTAGGTAGTTCATATTTAACCTGAACAACTGTGTAGGACAAAATTAAAGAAGCTATGCAAAATATTAAAACAGGAAAAGCAGGATGATAAAATAGACCCGAAAATGATTAAATATCCAGCTGAACAAGGCATAGGCTGGTTCCGGAAAATATGCAATACAACATGGGAAACAAGAGAAATGCCATTGGCCTCGGAAAACAATTTAGTGATACCTATCCACAAAAAAGGAGAACGAGCAAATTGCGATAATTGCAGAGCAATATGTCTTGCATCCACTAGCTACGAAATATATACAAAAATAATAGAAGAAAGAGTAAGACAATTAGCAGGTAACGAAATAGAGCACGAGCAAGCAGCATATATGCCAGGAAGATAGACAAACAACAATATATGCATAATTAGAAATATAATAGAGAGAAGTCTACAGACTGGGGAAGAAATCATCTTGGCGTTTATAGACCTCAGAGAGGCTTTTGATTCAATAGAGAGAGAGAGGTGGTATGGAACTGCTTAAAAGAAATTAATATTCCGAAACCACTTATACAAATAGTGCGCAGTACTTACAATAGAGTGAAAGGAAAGATACAGGTAGCAGGGACAAGATCTGAAGAATTCGAATGGAAAAAGGGAATTAAATAAGGAGGTAGTCTCAGTCCCCTCCTCTTCATACGAATAATGAATAAGCTGATTAGGAAAACTAGAAAAAGAACGAAACAACTGCAAACTATAATAGGATATCAAAGGTTAGAGCCGATGAAATTGGACGCACTAATCTACGCATCGTCCTCATAGCGGATTCCAAAAGAAAGATGAAAAGACTAATGGATATATGGATGGAAGACATTGAAATGCTGAAAATGGAAGAAAACCTACAGAAAAAAACAAATAACGGTAATAAATGAGAGAGAACTGGACAATACTAAAATAAAATGCAAGAACTTAAATCTGGGGAAAGTAACGACATTTGAATGCCTAGGAAGCATTATAACACACGAGGAAAATATAAATGTAGAACGAGCGAATAGGGCGAATAAATCAAACAAATTGTATTACGCACTGAGAACATTACTAGGGAAAGCGGAAATGAACAATGAAACCAAATTAAGGATTTTACAATACCATAATCTTACCGATACTAATCTACACATGTGAAAACTGGACGATACAAAAGAAACATATCGGAAAACCTGACGCAATGGAGATGAAACACCTGATGAAAATAGCTGGAAAGACGAAATGGGACGGAATTACAAACAACATAATAAGAGAAACAATCAAAAAAGAACCAATAGGGAATAAAGTAATAAAGACACAATTAAATTGGTACGGACATCTAACGAGAATGAATACAAATATACTAGTGAAGAAAGTGTGGGGAGCAAAAAATCACAGGAAAAGAAAAAGGGGAAGACCAAGGAAAACATGGATACAGCAAATAAAAGAAGCGGGGAAAGAAAAGGGCAAAACAATGGAAGAGCTGAAGACGATGACAGCTAACAGTGGGAAATGGGTGAATGAGGAGATCAGATGAATCTTTCCAATTCCGATACCCGAAAGGGTACAAGGACGGGGTGAAAGAAGAAGAAGAATTGTGTAGAAAAGTATTTGATAAAAGGTGAGTAAAACAAATTCACACGCGAACTAGTTAAAAGTGTTTGGATCGTTGTAATATTAAAACAATCGAGTTTATCAATTACCACAAATACAAAACAACCGCCAAAATAATGAGAAATTCCATACAAAAAAGGCAATATACGTGTATTCTGCTGGAAAGGGGTCCCTGTTTCTGTTTGTATGTTAAAGCGATACTGACTAGCTGGACAAATCTATTCCTGAAAAACAATCAGATTTCGGCAGATACATCGAATGTTAAAGTCTTCACTTTACTTTACTTTTTAATATAAAACCGCAAGGTAATTTTTAAAAACAGTAACCTCTGTTCAAAGGGTGTGCAAATAGAGTTAATATCACTACCAATCGGTACCAGCATATTTATTTTCGATGTTTGTATAATAAGAATCAGCGGAATTTCGTTTATATTTATTACAATATTAATAATAAGCTTTAGACTTCCACAGTTTTCTCTAATGAAGTCATCACGTCGGGCTTAGACAGCGTCGTCGTGGAATTGATTAATGCTCACGTTTCGTTAACCGGTACAGATAGAATTATCAAAGCTTAATGAGTGCTGGACTGTCGGATCCGGTATTTATAAGGTTTCTCGTAGCAATTGTTGACTGGTGGAGGGGCTCGGTTTGTTTGCTGGGTTTCTGTTGGTTGGTTCTGGTTGTTTTACCGCCCTTTTCCAAGTGTTACTTAGTGTCACAAGGCTCTCTTTTCGGTAAATTAAGATAAACACAACAATTACTATAGCTTCTGTTGTGAGGCGTAGGCCCCAGTGTTGTACCCATGCCATCTCTCTTTCAATTTTGAAGAAATAATAGTGGTTGCACTGTTACAACACTGGAGCCAACTAAGTGTGACTAATTTTACAGGAAACATTTTTTATATCTTTTATAAATACGATGGTATTTGACTTTAAAGAAAATAGTTTATTACAGTGTTTTTGGAATAAAATCTAAACGGTTTGGAATCTGAATCACCAATTAAAACTGCACAATCATTTAATTTATTCCATAATAAGAAAGATACCCGTGGCAGCCTACTAAATCTGGGACACACGGTATAGCTCGTAAAAATCGCAAATAGGACACCATAGTGAAACACTTTCAAAAAATTTTAAAACTATTAACTTTGGACAAACTATATACCGTTTGCAAAATGTCAGCAGAATGCCATATGTGAATGTAGTTATATTAGTGAGCTGGATACAAGAAATCTGCGAATTATTTAATTATAGATACGCCCATTGTGCAAGATTAGTATTCGCACAGTTAACAAAATAAAGGAGAATCTCTAAGAATTCGGGTGATGCTAATTCTAGGCGTGATCGCTTCGAATCAAAATGATTAGTTGTTTTACAAACTCTTTCTTCGTCTGTGTCTAGGCCAATGGACTATTAATTACCTACAATGAGTAGGCTCTGTGAGTCGTCTTTGCACGTATGCTGGGCAGGAGGCTAACCTACCCATCGAACAGAGAAGAGATGTTCCACTACATGGTTTACGGTTGTCAACGATGTTTGTATGACAACCGGAACCGTCGGTTTTACGTACCCTCCGAAGCACAGAACTATGCATGATAATCTTTCTCTCTACTACAGATGTTACTTTAGACAATCAAATAAGCCGACATTCCAGTTTATAGTGTTTGAAAAACGGCGTAGTATACACGCAAAGTTAGTTGGCGAGATCAGTGAGCGTGATCCTGATCGTACAATTCAATTCTGTGAAATTATAATGTCTTCAAAAAATTCGCTCATTAGATAAACCTACTGTTTGCTTAAATGGTAATGTGACAACACTGTCGCTATTCGTTGACCGTGCGTATTGGCTGATAGAAACATTTTCTTCCAAAGTAAGTGTTTTACCGCAAATTATAAATTATAGAATTTTGCGACAAATTTTCTTTGAGGACAAATTAATAAATTTTATTTGGAATTTTTAAGAAACAATTTACTTTCTGTACCAGCACATTTTCGTTACATACGAGAGGCTATTTAAACGATACTTTTCCTTACTCATGTATTTCTAGAGGACGTTCAGTAGAATAACCAGTACGACCTCAAATCTAATCTCTCTATCTAGATTTTTGCCCTCAGGGAGATATTTAAAAAGCAAAAGTTATGTAAGAAAATCTAGTAACATTGGGGATAAAGAACAAAATAAGACAAAACATAAGCCTGATTCTACTAGGAACGATTTGATTGTGTTTACTCTTCGTTATTGCCAACCGGTAACTGTAATGTAAGCCGAAAATTATGTTTACCATTTTGTTAAGGTATTTACTTTTTATTTTAGTTTAATAGATAATTGAATAACATTTATATTATAAACTATAATAATTTCATTTTAAATTAGTGCCCTTAGTAGTAGTAAATATTATCGAAAACGTTCGGGGATATATTGGCAGGGGGTAAGCTGTTAATTTCGGCAAAGTTCCGATTTTTAAGAACTGATTTTTTTAAGATTTGATGGAAAATTAACTAAAAGTATAAATATATTATTAAAAACATCTTTATACAAGGATTATTTGAAACTAAGAGTCGGTTAAATATTCCCGCCGAAGGAAGAGTGGAGTTAATTTGATGCATTGTGGGGGTGCTATAATGGTTGATGAGCTAGCCACACGTCGCTTTACGGTGGTTCTGTCATTTAATTCAGTTGTGTCATAAAGTGTTGCAATGAACATTTAGACTGAAAATTCCGCCAAATGTGAAGTGCGCGCTGTAATTCGTTTTCTTCATGCAAGAAACGAAACTGCTTCGGAAATTTATCGTCAAATATGCGAAGTTTACAGTCCAAATATTATAAACGAGGGAAGGACCAGATACTGGTGCAGGAATTACAGAAATGGTCGAACGAACGTGTAACTTCTATGGCTAACGGTAATCTTGTAGAAAAAGGAATTAAGAAAATTCCTGAAGATCGGCGTTTCGCGCTGTTGGAAAAGGCCACAAATTTTCTTCTATTTTTACATACAGTACTGTATAAAATTTTCATGAACAGTTTATAGTGCAAACGTTGTGCGAGGTGGGTGCCAAAGATGTTCACGGATTTTCACTAAAGCCACCAAACGACCTTGACCACCGACGTTCCTGTATAGCACGAAATTCATAGGGATGAGTACTTTAATCACATTGTGACTGGCGACGAGACTTTCAACAAATATTGAAACTAACCAACAATCAATGCAGTGAAAGTATGCGAGTTACCCCAAAACCAAACAGTTCAAGAAAACGTTCTAGAATCAAAAGCATTAGACTACTCTTTTTTTCGGACAGGAAAAGCGATAATTAATGTATGCATAAGCGCAATTTATAACAAAAGGCAGATTGTTTACCTCTGGAGTCGTGCTTTTGTACGATAATGCTCGCCAACGAGGCGGCACTGTGTAACTCACTGAGCAATTGGTAAACTTTTAACCATCTCCAATATACTCGTGACTTAGCGCCGAGTGACAATCACCTCTTCCTCTATCTTAAGAATTCTTTAAGAACCCACGGCCGTTTTTTCATAATAACGACTTTTACGACGGTAAAAATTTCCACCAAAGGGGGCAACCTTGTGTGACGAAGGTATACAATAGCATGTACCACGATATGATAAGTGTTTAAGTTCGAATGATGACTAGGTAGAGAAATCATTTAGGAGTATTATTAAGTATAATAAATACAGAGTGTCCTTTAAATGCCTTAAAAGCTTCAGGTAGAATTTTTCCTTTATGAATGCTTAATAGAAATCTTCAAAAAAAAGTAGGTATTTGGAGCTTAGTTTTCTTGTACGAGAGTGTTAAAGTTCATATCTTTAAAACAGAATTTCATGGAAACAATAACGAGAACTTTAATGTTGCACGTATCTGCCGATAAGTGACTGACTGCCACTTGAT
>JABXWE010064163.1:0-12731 GCA_014611495.1 Limonius californicus
CTATTTTGATATATGTGGCTTCGTGGATGTTACAAGTAAATGAAACTATTTTGTTGTTATTTCTAAATAAATATATTAGAACTGTCTTTGAAATATTTTTAAATGCTTATAGATATCTTTATCAAAAATATTGTGTAAAATATGCTTAAGCAAATCCAGGCCAATTAATAATTTTATATGCACGAAAATAATTTCGAAATAAAGTGGCGTTTAAATATGATTTTGTTTCTGAATTTATATACAGGGTGATTCACGGGAGAGCTTAGCATTTCAAAATGAGCCAATTCGAAATACATATTATTAAAATACCTTGGAAGTGGATGTTGTGGTTGTTGTAGTACGCTTAACAGTGGTAGGTGGCGTAGAGGAAGATGATGTGCGAGATTCCATTCCTGAAAGAATAACTTGAGAACCAATAAATTTATTCAGTAGAGTCCGCGCTTCTTGATCTTCTGGGGAATCGTCCGCCTGAACATCTGCAACCAAAAAGCTACGATATAGAAATGTTAAAATTAGCATGTTTTACGTTGGTTTTGGATGTTAAGATACTTACCATCTTCTGAGTTTTTCATTCGCGTTATGACGTCCTGTACGCCACGTACGCGTGTTTTATTATTCAAAAACGTATCAGCCTGTCCTCTATTACTGCTACTGCTTGTAGTTTTCTTGACGGTCACTGTTCTGCTAACAGTTTCATGCTTTTCTGTAAGTGTGGATAAGAATGGCGAATGTTTAGGAAATAAATAGAAAATGTAGACTTACCAGGAGAGGATTCTCTACTGCTACCACTTTTCGCAGTGTCTTTGAAACTGGAAGTGCGCAAGATTAGCCCTGCCTTGGGGTAGGACGACTGCCTTTCATTTTTCGAAGTTTCCACTGGAAAAGATCCTTCATTAGAATTATCTATTTGTCAATATATTTGGTTGTCACCCACCTGCATTTGCAACAAATTTCTTCGACATCTCTTTTACCGACCCGCGTCGTGATACTTTAGTCGTGGTCGATTTTCTGGTTACGGTTTCACATTCTTCGTCATCTAAATCGGTTATTTGCTAAATTGCAGAAAATGAATATTAATTCTCTTTAAGAAGACTTCAGTTTACTTGAAGTACCTTTTTATCGATAATCGTTTTGTAGGACGGAGTGCCTTTAGTTCCAAATTTCTGCGTGGTGGTTACAGAAACAAGACCATTTCTTTCTTCAACATTTCCATCTAAATCTCTAGGATCAGTTGAATACTTTGTCACACTTACTTCTCCAGTAGGTTCTTGCCCATTTTCGGAGTAATAGTGGCTTCGGATTACTGTACCTTGTACTAAAATGATTTCCTTGTAAACATATTAAAGTATAATGTACTATTTTATATCAATACCTTTTGTCTTGTCAGTTCTATTTTGTGCCCTCAAAGCCCTAAGACCGAACAACGGGGTGCCATTTTCATCTGTGGGTCCTACACCATAACTTGAGGTTATAACATCCGTGGGTTTACATTCCTTCATTGGACTAGTTCGTGAAGATATTTGCTTCTTGGTTGTAGTAGTTGTTGATGAAGTTTTTCTTGAAGATACAGCGTCAGATGGTTTTTTCAAAGATCGCTGAGTTACCCATGACGGCTTTTCTTCAACAACCGTTTTGGTTACTGGTGCTGTACGCCTAAGTTCAGTTTTGTAAACGCTCCGGGTCTCAGTTTTCTCCGTTTTTCGTTCGGGACTGCGCCTGGTAATAGTTTCCACGGTGGTAATAGACCTTCTTGGAGCCTTTTCTGGACTCTTTCCTCTGATTACCTTAGTTTCGGGGCTCGAACCTCTTACATGGGTTTTCACTTCTGAAGATGTTCGGCGTTCATTGTACGCGTAAGACGTTTGATATTCAGATTTTCTCTCCACATCACTTCTCTTCGTTACAATATCGGTGTGTTGATAATGTTTATTATCAACGGTCTTTCTAGACGGTGAGACTTTGCGGATATATTCTGTTTGATATTCTGTTCGGGATTTATCACTGGGTCTACGATCAGTTTGTATTGGTTTGGCAGGACTCTTTCCTCTAGCTTTGGCGAATCTCTTGTGGGTGAAATGGTTTTTGACGTCTTCTTTGAAGTTACGATTGTGAGTTTGTTATCGGCAATAAGTTGTTTCACTATACGAATTTGTGAACGTATTCTGCGCCGCTGTTCATAGCTAACAGCTCTTTCCAACTAGTATAATAAGAAAATAACATATTAATAATAATAATGTATGCTAAAAACGCATTGTACTCACCAGTATTTCAAGAATTTCAATGTCGTATATTTCTTCAATTTCTTGAGTTGTTAAAATTCGTTCAATTTCCACAGCAGTAAGTTTACGTCGTTGACTTGTAGTAGTTGTCGCGGTGGTAGTTGTAACGGCTCTTCCGGAATCAGTACGCCGTAGTGTTACCCCAAACTTAGTTGTGCGATCAATATCCTCAACGGGATGTTTTCTAGAAATTCCATCCAACTCATTGGTGCTCTTGCGATGTGGACTTGTCGGTCGTGCATGTCTATCCAAAGGCTTCATGTAACCAGGAATGTCTCTATCAGGTGTTGAAGTTCGAGACCTTATTCTACCATGAATATCTGGCGTCGGTTCTCGAGATTGTGATCGAGATCTGTCTGAGCTATAGTCACGTAAAGTCCTGTCTAAGGGCCACATGTAATGGGGAATTTCGTCAAGAGACGGATCATGAGGTCTTGGGGATCTCTCACGAGAGGGACTATCTGAGTCTGGTTTTGGAGAACGGGATCTGTCGTAATAGGGGCTATGAGGCCTTGGGCTTCTATCTAAGGGACGCAAGTAACCAGGAACATCCCCATCCTTTTCTGGGGATCGAGGTCTATGTACTTTATCCATTATCAAACGAGTCGATTTCAGATGATCGTCTTTATTGTACGTATTGGTCGTAGTTTTACGTGTAGTATCAGTTGTTTCTATATCTTCATCACTGGAATATCTCAACTTAGTACTAATATTTCTGGATTTGGTGTCGCTCGTTCTGATGTTATAAACTCCAATATCAGTTAATTTGACATCTTCGTTATTAGTAGTTCTAATGGTGCATCTATCGTCATCTGGTTGTTTTGGTTTTCTGCCCTCAAAAACAGATGGTCGACTAATGATATCCCGTTGCTTAGTCGTTTTTTGTTCTTTGGCAATATTTTCGAACAATTCCTTCGCTTTACGTATACTCTCTGTGCTTCTCAACCGACCAGTTGGACTTAGTACACTTCTGGGTTCATCGTCTTTACGACTCGATTTAGGTGTTGAGTCAGGTTCTCTGATTAAGCTGTCTTTTCGAACACATTTGCTTTGTTGAACGTCGGTCTTGGTTACTGTAGTTTGCCTGTTTGAAGGTCTTGTTGGAGTTTTTTCATCGGTGTATGGCCTAGGTGAACTTTCTCTTCGCATAGGGCTGTACCTATCAGGTGAAGGTCTCCTGATATACGTTTGCTCTTCAGAATCTATTTGGACACATTCGGTTGTTATCCCAGAAGGCGAATCCCTTCTAGGCATTTCTCTTCTAGGTGATTCCCTTCTAGGTGATTCTCTTCTGGGTGATTCCCTTCTAGGCGATTCTCTTAGTGGTGATTCCCTTCTAGGCGATTCTCTTCGTGGAGATTCTCTCGTAGGAGATTCTCTTTTAGGAGTGATATCAATTTTGGCAAGACTAACGGGCTTCTTGTAATCAGGACTCTGCAGTTTATGAACGGTTGTAAATTTGCTTACTTTATCGGAAACACTTAGCAAACAGTCGTCCGTCTTTATATTTTCGTCGACGTCAGAGAACTCAGGACGTTTAACTTTTGGAGCAGGGCCATCCTTCAAAGTAGGTTTCTGAGGATGTTTAACCTTCTCTGCGGTTTCAATAAAATGAGACACTTTCTTAGAAACGCTGGTAAATTGCTCGTCATCTACTTCATCATCTGGATAATTTTTACATTTGGGACTTTTAGGTCGTTCAGGAATACGTTGTCTTGTAGAAAGATGTTCTGAAGTGTTGGCAATTTTACTTAATTTTTCTGATACAGTACGATAAGATTGGTCTGTTTCTGTTGTTTCATCCACAACAATATCTGGTCTTGGACTTCTTCGTGTTGGACTTAACGGTTTCTGCGGTTTCTTAGTTAATCTTTCGGCTTCATCAACAAACTTGCTCACTTTTTGGTTGACACTAAGGAGACATTCGTCTGTTTTTTCAACTTTATTTATCCTTCTAGTTACTTCTGTATCATCATATTCAGTAATTCTGGTAAATTGTCGGGAATCTTCTGATTCAATGATGGGAATGTCCGCTAATTTTGTAAGTTTCCTACGTGTACGTGGTTCGTCGGGTTCGCTTATTTGATCTGGGTATCGGGGAATACCTGTGTCTTCGTCTGCTAAAGCTGGTCGCGGGTAAACACGATCTGGAGTTGGTTCGCGAGATGATGTCGATCTTTGAAGGTTAACAATTATTTCCTTCTCGTCATCGAAGTCGTTGTTTATTGTTATAGATTTGGTGGTTATTATTTTTTTACCAGTTTTGGTAGAAGGTCTATCACCGTCGGTGGGACGTGTTGGTTTAGAAGTTATCAGCTCTGGTTTGGACTGCCCGCGTACAGGAACTCGTCGAGGTGTTTTAATAACTTGATCGCTTGTTGTTCTGGTAATTTTCGAATCTGTTCTACGTGTAGTTTTACAAGTGTCTTCAGTTACACGTCTAGTGTCAGTTATTTCATCCACTATTTCATAATCGGTTTCAGAATCTTCCTCCGTAGTAACACGCCCATTTTCTGTGGGTCTACGTGGTTTTATTTTTGCCGTGACTGCTTTTGGTTGAGATAATCTTGAAGTTCTTTCAATTGTTGTATGCGCGACGGTAGTTTTTTGAAGGGGTTTTCTTGGTCCTTCGGGTCTAGTTTTAGGTGTTACTTGTATTGTTGTAGTAACCACATGACGTTTAGTACTAGGTTGCTGTTCAGGTTGTCTCTGAATCTGTCTAGTTGGTGTCTTATTTTTGGGTTTTGACTCGTACGTATCTGTAATATTTTTAGTTGCGATTTTACGAGTGACTGTCGTAGTGTGAATCCTTTCTCTATCTGTAACTTGTTTTGAAGGGCTGTACCTATCAGGACTTCGTGGCTTATCGTAAGGTGAGTAAATAATTTTGGTGCTATCTGGTCTCTTAGGTATTTTTCTCTCTGGAGTTTCTTTTACTGGCTTGCCTGGTCTGTCGGTCAAAGGCTTTTTATGATCAGGCGTTTTCTGAGAAGGATATTCCGTAATTCCAGGTTTAGTTGATTTTGGCTCGTTGCGTTTTGGAATAGTTTTAGTTTTTGGAATATCGCCATTCGTAAGTGTTTTTGTTGTCCTGTTGGTGTAGTAATCATTTATTCTATGCGTTCTTATATTCACCTTATCATCAACTTCCACGTTACGAACATTTTCAATATCACACAGTGAAATCTTTTCTTCTTTGTTATTCTTGCGAGTGACAGTTGACGTGATTCTAGTAGTTCTTGGTGTTGTCTTTCCAGGTTTTGGCTTTGGTGATGGATATTCGGTAATTCCAGGTTTAGATGGACTTACTGTTCGTTTTGGAATATTCCCATTGGTTACAGTAGTAGTGGTTTCTTTAATGTTGTAATTATCTGTTATTTTGCGCGTTGTGCTGTCAACTTCAGAATCAGTTGTTTCCTCATCATCACCTGGTTCTGTAGGTCGCGTAGATTTTGAAGTAACTTTCGTAATCCTATCAGTAGTGGTTTTATTTCTTTTATCTGTACTACGATATTCGTCAGTGTATTCAGTTACTCCTCGGACTCTTTCAGGAGATTTTCGTTCGGGTCTACGATCACTTGGTTTATCATCATCAGAAGTTATAACTGTGTTGTATTGATCTGTGTATACAGTCGTCTTAGTTCGTCGAGTAGTATCAGGTGAACGACTTGGAGATATTCGTTCCGGTTGCAATGGTCGACGTTTATCTTCGTCTGTATATTGAGTAACTTCAGTTATTTTAGTGCGACGCGTAATTTCTGAATCAAAAGGAGAACGAGTGGGAGATTTGTGGTCTGGAGATACACGACCAGGTTGCGTTGGCCTTTTGGGTTTTTCTTCTGAACTCAGAGGAATACGGGTGGGAGATTTTCGGTCCGGTTTGAATGGTCTATACCCGTCTGGAGTACAGTACTCATCCGTGTACTCTGTAACATCTGTAGTAATACGTTTGTCTGTATCGTATTTCTCCGTAGTAGTTTTACGATCTGGAGAAACACGATCTGGTTTCCTGGGACGTCTACTGTCCTTTTCATATTCAGTAATAGTAATATCCGTATCAGCGCGTTCAGTATCTATAAATGTAGTCTGCACAGATGGCTGCTTGCGTTCTGGAGACGTTTCTTTGGGTCCCCTCTGTGAAGGATATTCTTTCAAGGTTTTTTCTGGCGAGTCCTTTTTAACGGTCTTGTGGGGTTGATCAGAATCTGTATCGGATGGAGTGATATATTCACGAGGTAATGTTCTTTCAGGTGATTTACGTTCGGTAGTAGTTTTGCGTACACCGGATCTCTCAACTTCTTCTTCACGGCATAATGTGCTAACGAATTTTTTCGTAAACAGTGGTTCATCTGCTTCGCCCGGAGCTCTACCAAGACCAGGAACCCTTTTGGTTTGTGATGGATATTCTTCAACTGTAGGCCGTTCTTTTGTAGGACGAATTTTTTCTGGATATTTCTCAGGCTGTTGCCTTTCAGGAGATCGTCGAATTTGCGATGGAAACTCTTGCACTTTAGGTCCTTGTTTAGTTGGACGACACTTTTCAGCAGGTTTTTCTAAAGGCTGCTTCTCGGGAGATCGTCTAATTTGGGAAGGATATTCTTGAATTTTGGTTACATAAGAACCTGGGCGGGATTTTTCAGGAAACTTCTCAAGCGGCTGTTTCTCAGGGGAACGTCTAATTTGGGATGGAAATTCTTGCACTTTTGGCTTTTCCTTTGTAGGGCGACACTTTTCAGATGGCTTCTGCAGGGTTTCCTTTTCAGGAGATCGTCTTATTTGGGAAGGAAACTCTTGTATTTTAGGTGCATTCTTCGTAGGCGACGTCCTTCTGGGAACTTTCTCTAAAGGTTGTTTTTCAGGAGACCTTCTAATCTGAGATGGAAATTCTTGAATATCCTTAGTTGGACTACGAATTTTTTCAGGAGTTTTGCTGGGACTTCTGGGAAATCCGTCCGTAGACGGCTTTCTGGGAGTAGTGCTGGAGGTTTCATCTACTTTAGTTTTAGTGGTTTTTCGTACTTCTGTAACGTTCTTATCAACTGTGGTTTTATCAGAAATGCCCAAAATCTGGCGACATCTATCTTCATAAGTATCGCGCCTCTTGAAAGGCTTATCTTGAGGTTTATCTTTGACCGGAGATTTTCTCGTAGGAGAAGAAATGTCAGTTAGAGGTGAAGTAGGGGATCGATCTGTAATTTTCTTGGTCTTTTTAGTTGTCACAATCGTTGTAACGTCTAAAGAGGTGGGTCTTTTATCTGTTATAACATCGTCAGTTACTATGCGGCGATTTTCCGTTGTATCTCGGCGAATGTCGGTTCTGTTTGTTGTAGAAGTAATTGTTTCTTCATCTAAATCAGTTATAATTTCATTACTCTTGACAAATTCGATATCGCTTGCAATACTCGTAGGTGATGTGCTTCGTGATCGTGGACGATCTTTAGGGCGTCTTGTCAAAGTACTGCTGTCAATGTTTTCCTTATGATCAGTAGTTGTTGTAACAACACGACGCGTATCATTAACACCAGTATGTTTTGTTCTGGTAATGGTATCATAATTAACTGTATCTGGTTTCACGGGTTTTCTTTCTGGTGATGACTTTGAAACAGTAGTATAAATCTCATCCTTACGACGTCTAGTAATAGTGTCAGTATTAATCGAGTCATTGGGTATTTGTTTTGTTGGAGAACGTCTGGGATAACAAACTTTTGATTCTGGAGTATATTTATCCGGACTTGTCTTTTTGACCGGGGATGTTCCTCTGGAATCAGGTTTTCTATCAGGAGATAACCTTCCAGGTTGTCGTCGATCTGTCGAATACTTCTCAGGGCTTGTACTGCTACGAAGTGAAGAAGTACTCGACTTTAAGCTGCGTGTGCTTCCTCGTTTCTTATCACGATCTGGACTTATGGCTCTTAAAGACCTAGCAAATGCATCGTGAGTTGGGCTTACATCCACGCTAATACGTTTGTTGACATAGTCTGTTCTATATGTTGTCTGATATTGTCCGTCGGTGGGAGTTGGTTTCTCATCAAGTTCTGATTTTCCCGGTCTAATAGGTTCACGTTTTTCGGGTGTTTCGTAATTGGGAGATGGTTCCCTCTGACCAGGTTTCGGTTTTTCGTATTTAGGATATGGTTCCCTTTGATCAGGTTTCGTATCTATAACATGCGTACGCTCCTTGTTAATGAAGTCATCAGTTACTACTTTCCTATCACCCGTTTTATTGTCGATGTTTGTCGTAACTGTAGTGGTTGTTTTTGTAGTGTAAGATTCATGAGTATCTGGAGGATGTTGTCCTTTCGGAGTATATTGATCTGGTCGTTCATTTTGTGGAACTAACTGACAGACGACTTCTTGCAATGCCGGTGTACGATCTCCAGGTGCACGTCCTACGAGAGTTCGGTCTCCTGGTGTACTGGGTGCAGGGGTACGAATTCCCGGTGTACTAGGGACAGGCGTACGATCTCCTGGTACTCCAGGTTGCTTACCTCTCGGTAAATATTCATTTTCCTGAATAATTCTGGTGATATGAACATCATCATGGGTAGTAATGGGAATATTTTCAGTTTTATTTGTTGTTGTAACCTCTCTTCTGGTTGTTACAGTTTCGTGGTGCCCTGTACACGGTTGTTGATCAATTGGTTTACGGCCAAGATCGGGTCGGGTATCCCTGGGAAGATATTCATTTTCTTGTATAACTCTAGCAATACGAACGTCATCTTGAGTAGTGTCACGAATATTTTGAGTAGTGTCACCTTGCGTTATTACCTCTTTACGAATTACAGTAGTACTTGTTTGTTGATCCTTAGGTATACGATCAACTACTGGATGTGTATCTCTTGGTGGGTATTCGTGCTCTTGAACTGTTTTAACAATACGTACGTCATCTGTTGTACTGCCTCGAACGTCTTGAGTTGTTGTTTTCTTTACTGTACCGTCTCGCGTTGTAACAACTTCTTGGCGTACAGTAGTAGAAGTGGTTCGATTATCCTTAGGTATACGTCCAATATCAGGTTGCTTGTCTCTCGGCAAGTACTCGTTTTCTTGAATTACTCTTATAGTACGAACGTCCTCCTGATGAGCACCATGCACATCTTTAGAGGTATGGGTTTTGACCACATTATCCTTAGTTGTAACAAACTCTTGGCGCACATCAACGTTGCGTTCTACATCCTGAATTCGCTTGATGGCGTCGTTTCTAGTATCACGGATGTCTTTTGTTTGGACAATACGATTACTTTCAATGTTTACATCCACATTCCTAGAATCTACTACTTTGTGGCTTTTTTGTATATTGACAGAACTGGAAGAAGTTTTATTAACTCTCTGTGAGACATTTTGGTTTATGTCATCATTCGTTGATCTTATAACTTGCACAGACATCGTTCTGTCTGTATCATCATAGTTAACTGGAACTTGCCTCACAATTTGGGTGCTGTGAGTTTGTTTACCGATCCTATTTCTATCAACATCATCATGTACATTTCTGCTGTCTTGAATTGTTCTGTTACTGCTTTGGGTTTCTGTCTTACTAGAAGAACTTTTTACAGTAGACGACTTCTGTTCAGAGACAACCTGTTTGCTGCTTGTAGTATGATGGTCAGCAGATGACGTGGAGACCGTTTTTCCACCCTTTGTCTCATATCGTGTTGTAGTAACCTTAGTTCCATCTGGTAGAGTGCGAGTTTCGGTCGTTACCTTGGTGTTGGCGTCAATGTAATTGGGACTATTCTTCAATTCTGCAGGTACATCTGTTGTGTATGTCTTACGTATTACAGTGGTGGATGAAGAGTCATCAACATTAGATGGCAAGGCTTTAAAATCAGTGGCATCGCCAGTGGTAGAACGATGCTGCGCAACAACCTTCGAAGCCGAACTGCTACTCGTGGAAAAAGACTGGAAGTTGCTGTTGTCATCTCCACCTTTCGCTTCCTGATGTATAACATTTCTGGAACTCGATGCCACAGATTTTGTGAAATTCTTATCATCGCCATCGTTGTAGACCGAAGCCTTTTGTTCACACTTAGCTGCATAGTTTGCGACACCTCCATCTATCTTATCGGTTCCGGATGTAGTAGCGACTCTGCTAGTGCTGTGCGTCTTTCCATCAGGGCTGGTTTCATTTTTTGTTACGACGTTCCATCCCTGATCCCCGTCGCGTGTTTTGTCTATTTAGAATGGCAGAAAATGTAAACAAAATAATTTTTCAGGAAGCTACAGACTTACCAACTCTGTAATGCATTTCTCTGGTTGGAGATTCCGAATCGCGAATTTCCTTGCTTTTGAGGCTAAGGAAGCTATGGTCGGCTAGAGAATCGGCGTGAGTAGGCCCGTTACCTTCTTTTGCGGATTTATCGTGAAGACCAGGAGTACTTTGAGTTCTCTGTATGTCAGTGGACGAATCAGAACTGCTGTAAAAATTGCGGAGGCGTTCCTCGCGCAATTTGTACATATGCGAACGTATTTCCTTTTTCTTGCCAAAATCTTCTGTGTCTTGCCACTAATAACAGAGAGCAAATACTGTAATGGGAAAGGTATCTGTTGCCATGTTTGTTAAATAAATTCCAAAATACAATCAATGTTTGTTTGATATTAATGAGTTAGCATTGAAGTAGGTTGAGTGATACATAAAAGCAGCTACTTAGTTAAAGCATTTAGAATAAAATATACAGCATTCTAGCAAAGCTTAATGACAATTACCAGCAGTAGAAAAGCAGGTATTTTACAATAAACATTCAGACCAAAACTTAAAACAAGAAAAAAATAAGAAGCACGTCGGACTGCTTGCCTGAAAAAAGCCACAAAACACGAGCAAAGCATATAGGATGAAGGTTTACCATATAAGAAGAAACAAATAGACTTCAAGAAAAGGAAACCCGCTTTCATCCCAGAATACTAAGAATTATCTAACAAGTTGGAGTGCTCATTATCTCCTTTATGTGACAACTTGCCCGTGTAAGTAACGTGTACTAGTTGTAATTGCAAGATAATAATAATATTGTTACTGTTAATTATTGCGCCGGCTTAAATCTCCGTCACTTAATCACCTTATGCAGAACCACTTATCATACCCATCAAGCTATTTCATGCTGTTTCATAATAATTACTGTGTCCACCTACATAACGTATAATTGCAATAGCGTTTTTGATTCTTCCACCTTTCAAGAAATTGCATAGCGCTATAGTTCTTTTTTAGAGTTCAATCCGTGTCACAAATAGTCAAGTGCATTTAGGTGTTCACACATAGTAACCAATAACAATAATGATGCAATTTTTACCATTTTACGCAGGACGTCTTCGTCCTGAATGTGGGAGACGTCTCCTGACGTGTCGGCCGACATGGCCTTTAACCCTTAGACCTGTAATGGAAGCCATAATTTAGCAATTTAAATGCGTATTTTTGTTCTTCTTAAAGAACTATTACATAACTGTCTTTGTCAACTTGCTAGTGTAGATTCGATGGAAGTTATATTTAGACAGGGTCAGCTAACTAAAAGGAAAACTAACGGATAATTTGCTTATCTACAAGATTTGATAGTTGAGTAAATTAAAGCATTTAAACTATAGTTTACAGACTATTCATTATTGAGATATTTATAGAATGTATGAAAAGCTACAGAAAGATTTGATTCTTTCTTAGAATCTACTCGAACAACATTTTTTATTGAAAACTAAGTTTTACATTTTTGAAATTCGTTATAGAAAAACGATTATGTAGGCAAGTACTAATATATCGTCAGAAATTTTGCAACATGTGGAAAGCAGTTTCTTCTATTAAATGGATGTCTAGAAGAAAATGCCTACCAGTTTGACCATTTTTCGTAAAATATGTATTTTGCATTGAATTAATTTTTAAATTCTTGCGGTTAATTATGGAGAAAACGATTATGCGGGCAGTTACTATTATATCGTCAGATATGTTCAAAAATGTGGAAAGCAGTTTTTACTGTTGAACGTCTGGGAGAAAATGCCTACTAGTTTAAACATTTTTCATAAAGTATGTATATTGAATTGAATTAATCTTTTAATTCTTGAGATTCATTATGGAGAAACCGATTATGGAGGGAAGTACTAATACACCGTATGAAATTTTTCAAAATGTGGAAAGCAGTTTCTACTGTTGAATAGAACGTCTGGGAGAAAATGCCTACTAGTTTGAACATTTTTCATAAAATAAGTATTTTGTATTGAATTCATTATTAAATTCTTGAGATTCATTATGGAGAAAACAATTATGGAGGCAATTACTATTATATAGTCAAAAATGTGGAAAGCAGTTTCTACTGTTGAATGAAATGTCAGGAAGAAAATGCCTACCAGTTTGAACATTTTTCATAAAATAAGTATTTTGTATTGAATTAATTTTTAAATTCTTGAGATTCATTATGGAGAAAGCAATTATGGAGGCAATAACTATTATATAGTCAAAAATGTGGAAAGCAGTTTCTACTG
>JABXWE010064164.1:0-24892 GCA_014611495.1 Limonius californicus
TATAATTATTGAAACAAATAATACATTCGAAGAGGAGAATAATATAGAAATAATATGGCATAAAGAACATACAAGAAAACTAAAGGAAGAAATGTTGAAGAAATAAGGAGTAGAGTGGGAGAATGAACAGGAATTGCGCAATAAAATTGTGGAAGAAAGTACAATTGAATTGAATAGGAGAATATTCAAGAAATAATAGAACATAAGGAACGCATAAAAAACGAAAGGAAAAAGTGTTAAAGAAAATAGTAAAACAAACATGAATGAGACAACAGAATTATGGAATCAAATAATACAATCGAAGAATATGGCATGAAGAACATACAAAAAGACTGAAGGAAGAAATGTCGAAGAAAGGAGTAGAGTGGGAAAAATATAAAGGAACTAGGCCGTAAAATTAGAGAAGAAAGTAGTACAAGAGAAAAGAAAGAAGCAGATATTTAGATTAAAGGAACAAATGTTATAAAAAGAAATGGAATGGGGAAGAAGTAGAAAAGGGAAACAAACTGTGTAATGAAATTGGAGAATACAGTAGCAAAATAAAAGAATGAAAAAGAAACTGAGTGAACAACGGAGGAAAACGTGAAAACGATTTGATTACAGAGCCATCTACTCTTGCATATAAGCTCTTGAACTTGACAGTTTGCTGAAAAGTAATAGAAATATTGCAATATGAAACTGCAAATGACAGCAAAATTAAGATTTCCTGCCAAAACGCTTGACAGGACATAAAATATTTGGCAATAATTTAATTTAATCGAAACTAATAATATACAATTTTGGTGTGGAATATTTATGTCTAGAGTTCATTATTAATAATTGTTTCTTGAATATTCTTCCCTTCTATTCTATTACTTTCTTTAATAATTTGACTATCTTGTTTGTTCTCACTCTATTTCTTTCTTCAACTTCTTCTTTGAATCTTCTTATATGTTCATTATGTTATACTATTTCTTGAATGTGCGCTTCTATATTGGTGTCCGCTTCCAGTGATCACGCGATTGGTGATGATTCTCGAATTTGTATTACAGAAGTGTTTTACAGTAAAAATTCGACGTTATAGATCCAAATTTAGAGAGAAATTCTGGTCGTAAAAGTGTAACCAAATACAAGATCTTAGACTCAGAAAATATATTATCAACCACGTGGCATATGTATACAATTTGTAGGATGTATTTCTAGTTTTATAAATAGCAGGTACTGCCAATGAAGAAAGCACTATAAAGTCATGGAAAAAGGTTATTTTTAAAATTGCTAATTTTATTAATTATTAAAATGGCATTAATATTGCAAATGAAAAAATATGTTTCGTTTACAATAATATAAATTTAAATTAAAACAGTCAAGATAGATGCTTATCATTTCAACGACATTACTTGTTACACATTTTAAGAAACTTTACAGTGCCTTTTGTGAATTAAGACTAATACAAGGTAAACATTAAACATTATTTAAAATAAGGATCATTCTTCACCAGTTTCGTTTATTTATGCTAGATACGTCTGTTACTCTGGCATTCTCCAAGGAAGTGTCAAAAGGCTCTGTGTTGGATTCTGTACTCGGAAGGCCAATAATAGGAGTGCCAAATGAAACTACCTGATCCAATCTTAATCTCTTATGTGTTTTTCTGTAGCTCAAAGGTTGGTTAAAAGCAACAATGCAGGTTTCCTTTATAATAGCAAACACTTCGGTCCCCAGTTTCTGTAAAAAAAAACACCCTTTTCAACATACTGTAATATAACATAAATGCAAACTTACAGTAATAGTTACGTACGGGTCAGCTATTGCATCCACTGTAAAATTAGCCTGTATTGTGAGAACCTTTCTTAAACCCTCACTAAATAACCAGTCGTCAATACGACCAGTTTGATTTTTAACTAGAATAAACGATTTCATTCTTCAATGTTGAAGTAGTTACGAAGTTTAGCAATTTAATTCTCGGACTGGCAGAGAAAAAGAAACAATTTAAACAGCACGGTAGGTATTTGATATTTATTCAAAGTAAGCTTCATTTACTTTAATACACTTATTGCAATGTTCTAAAAGGCAAAGGCGTCCGAAGAATCTGTTTCAAATTGGCGGTTAGATTTTTCTTAATATATGTATTCTACGTCCTGATATCGTTTCCCTTTGAGAACTTTGCTTTAGAAAAGGGATAAAACCTCACCCTGCCAAGTTAGGTGAACAGGATGGGCTATTGATCACAACGTCGTGTTTTAGAGAAATAGGTTTACAATCAGTGCAGAATAGTCAGGCGCATTTTCATGCAACAACAACCAATTGCCCTTCTCTCAAAATTGCACGATCGCTTTCGAGAAACGGCCTTTAATAATCTCTTCCCAACGTAGAATGCAATAATTAGTGGTTGTCCTTCAGAACCACATTTTTTACTGATCTTCATCTTTCTGTACTGTCGCCTATCGAAGATTGAACATCATGACAGCAATTCCCACTTTGTTGCAAGCTGATCTATACAACTTATTTGAATTACAGCCGTGCAACTCTCTTAGAATGCGCACCAAGAAATCTATCGTCGATCCACATTTCTCGTTCCTCTCATCATTCCTTGCAGTATAACCCTTAGCAACGAATATCTTTCTTGTGGGTCACACCGTATTTATCGAAACATGTATCAGTTATGATTCTGGATTTTTGCAAACAAAACTTTTTGGGTCGTGGTGAAGATTTTCCAATCAACTGAGTGTTTTGACATTTTGTCCCAGAATTGTACTGAACCACCCATGCCTCGATACCATTGGCAATGCGTTTAAGAATATTTTCATTGTCGCGATAAGTACGACCGAAATCTCCCAACTCTTTTCTATTGTAGTTCATTCGTAAGACTGTGCGGAACGAACGCAAATCTTCGTGTGCAAGTTATTGATATTGGGTTCAGCTGCCACCGTTCGGAAGGCCATTCGGCGATCTTTTGCAATAATTTCTCGGACGCTTACGAATATGAATTTCGAGAGACCGACGATTCCGGCGTCATCTTGAACAACCCAATGTCCGTCTTTGAAACGTTTAAACCATTCGAACACACTACTACGACTTAAGGTAGTACATAAGTTTCTGGTGGAGTTTTTTCTAATTTCCATCAAAATTTAATATTCGCTCCATGCTCCATGACGACTGACAGAAACACGATGTACGTGCTAGCGTCCTCCACAGAAACTAACATTTGTTCGACCTTCGCTTGACCACCCTCCGTTGATAAAGTTGTGAACTATGTGTTAAACTTCACTTGACTTCAGTGTTGCAGTGTCAATCCGGGAATTAAATTGCCAAAGATCGTACAAATACCTTGACGGCCGCTTTGTATCACGTTATATTGCGTTCCAGTAGCTTCAAACGCAGCCTTGGCACCCACAACACCTAAGTATTCCTGAAAACATTACTATAATCAAAATTGAAACAGTTTGAGCGGGTTTCTGTTATAAGGGAAGAATTGTATGCATGTAAAATGACAAACACGAGCAATATATAAAATACATAAAAATAAAAGAGCAGAACGAACCATATTTATATTTTTAATGTAACATTTATATTTTCTTTTACAGAAAGAGCTGGAATTGGCGAAGAAAGGAGAAAAAATAGATACGAATTGAAGAACAACAACACTGCTGAGTACACCAAGGAAATCGTTACTAAAAATATGACTAGAAAGAATAGATCAGCTAAGTTGGATACCGACTGTGGAGAGAGTTTATGGATTTTCTTCTTTTTCTTTTCTTCTGTAACCTTGATGTAGACCATGTCTACTGTTGGGCATAGGTCTCTTCAAGTTTTTTCCACTTCTGCCTCTTCCTGCCGTTTGATTGACGTCGTTACCGTGCTTTTCTTAGTTAATGTTGGCTTCCATGAAACGATCTTTGATTCCAGCGGTGTGGAACTTGACGAGTCATATGTCCAACCTAACGTCACTGGTTTTAATATTTTTTCATCTGTCACTTTCGATATTTACCTGATTTCTTCGTGTCTCATTTGGTCCGAAGGCACATCCCCAACATAACTCTTTCCATAGATCTCTGGGAAGTTCTATATTTAGAATAATATATAGAAAGACCGGGACTGCCTAACTCAGACCTATTCGGCATGAAACCTCGGCGGTTTGATTCTCCTTTCCTAGTTTAATCACGTGTCCCAGATTTATGTATGTACTATTGAACTGTACTCACAAATCTGTAGTGCTTCCCAGAATAGCTCAGTTAGCATTAGTTTTAGTTGTTCTGGATCGCCACCTATTAGATAAATGTCATCTTCAAAGCGAAAATTACTCGTATGGGTTCCATTGGTGTTCAAACCTTCTCTTTCCCATGGAATATTTTTATGGATCATGCATACAATAATCATCGAACAAACATTGTAATGGTAGATAGAATCAATTATATGCTTCATGGATCCTGTTCGGTAAGGTGAATAGAATAAAGATGTGGGGAATATTAGGACGATATGGTTTCCCATCTAAGATCATGCTAATAGTACAAACATTTCGGTATAAACCAGAGAATTTAGAATTTCCAGATGATGTGTTTATGAACTAAGATAGAAGGCACATGCAAGCAAAGATCGTACTATTAGAGAAAATACCTACAAAAATGAAAATGAAGATAGTTTAGGCCTGTCCAATTTCTTATACTGTTGATCTAGGAAATTCGTTCCCTCCTTGGGCCTCTTCGGCTTTCTATTTACCTTTCTATAATTCGTTGGATGGGCCAATATTTTCCATGTCCCATTATATGTCCAAAATAGATTGATTTCTGAATTTTAATAACATTTTTGAATGTTGTTCTTCTTATTTTCTGAATCTTCTTCATACGTTTCTTAATCCGCTCAATATGTTTCTACTACGAACATAATCTGTTCATGATATGCGAAGCATTCTTCCATAAAACCACGTCACCAAAGAATTTCTATTCAGACTGAGGGTGGCAATGGGATTGGGCAGATATAACACTTTATTACTTTTCTTTGTAGGGCTCTTTTCGACACAAATAATAAAAATAGTGGTATATGTAGAACAGAAGTCCATAAAAAAACCGAAAAGGTTTTGCTGTTAGTGTTTTAGAAGGACAACAAAGATGTGACGGAGACATTAAGAGAATAACGCCTATTCAACGCACTTCGAAAAATGGGCATTAAAAGAGATAAGAACTGACACAAAAATACACTATTTAACACAATGTAAAAGTTGTGCCACTTTACAGATCTGAATCTTAGAAACCTACATAAGAAAAAGTTCGAAATATCGATAAATAAGTGGTTAAGAAGAATTATGGACACACACTACCTCCCAGAAATGGTAACATATGAAGAGCTTTGGACGAAAACTTAATATAAAGCAGTTGAGGAAACAATGAAGCGAACGAGCAATTAACGCATAGGTTATGCATTAAAAAAAACCGAGAAGAGATATAAGCAGTAGCCTATAATATCAAGAGTATAAGAAAGCAAGAAAGGCCGATGGGTATGTGGAAAAGAATCGTGATTGAAGATTCCAACGCACGAGCACTAGCATAGAACTAAATTAAAATTGCTCTAATGGACAAAAATAGAAAATATGTAAAGAAGAAGATACATCCAAGTGAGAGCCAAGACGTACTGTGAAACATAATAATAGAAGAGGAACGTGCAAGGTCTGATAAATGTTGATACTACATCAAAACAGAATTAAAACTGGCAATGTAATAATGATATATAACACATAGTAGTATCAGAAAACAAGAAGAAGGAGGGGAGGAGGAAGAAGAAGAAGAGGAAGCAAAGGAAGAAGAAAGAAAGAAAAAGAGGAGGAAGAAGAAATTATTCATATCTGCATTATCGAAGTTCATATTTTTGATTGATTGCAGATTAAAAAAATTCAAAATATTGACAAGCAATTTCAATAGGTATTTTGATCCACCTAGATATAATATCATTTTGCTGCCAGTTTAATATTAAAAGACTGTATTTTGTATAAATTCCGCCCTTTAGCAAAATGAAAAATAAAAATTGTACCAACAACACCCAATGTACAGATTTTCTAGAAGTGTAGCTCCAAGGGTAGGTTATTGTAGGTTCCTAGAAATAACAGAGTTCGTTCTTAATTAACCTGATATATAGAAACTTATTACTTTTGGAGTTGTGTTGGTGGCAGACTTTAGAATAAATATCAGTTCAACGTAATCTTTCACTTGTGATACGTAATTCTTTAATATTTTCGATTCGTCCTCAGAGAAGCGGCGTAATCCAGCAAAAGTGTCTTCGTTGAAATTGTACAGCGTCATCCAGTGATGCCCGAAGTTGTAATCTAGATTTACTCCCTTATAATCCATGCTCCATCGAGCTATGTTTTTGATCCATTGCGCCGCAGCAGGCTGCAACAAAGTAAATTAAAGTCTCGTCAGAAATTGGAGGGAGCTTAAACTGACATTGCCATAAACATTTAAATGTAACTTTTACATTGTATTCGTTTACCTGTCCCTTCTGGGTATTAGGACTGCCTACCAAAACACTAGAAATCGATCTACAGTCAATGTAAAAGACAGTACATATAGTATACGACAAAATAAATTGGTAACAGAGTATTGGAATTGTTCTGATTGCAAGAAATTTAGATAAATCTTGATATTGGTGTTGTGCGAATGATGTATTATGTATTATGTAGGTGTCTTAGTGCATGGCACTTTATAATAAGATGAAAATTTTCACTAAATTAAGTCTATATATATGTAATAAATTATTACTAATAAATTAATCCAAGAACATGGAAAATAGAAGACAAAGAGGGGAAAGTCGTTACTGAGATAGATGACATAGTGGAGGTATGGCGAAAATACTGTGAAAACTTGTACACAAGCGAAGCAAACTACCAAGAATCCGTGCGTTTTCCTTCTATCATCAAAATTGAACAGGAACCTGATGTATTAAGAGAAGAAGTCGAGCAAGCTATCCGTTATTTTAAAAACAACAAAAGCACAGGTGAAGATAATTTGAGTGCAGAAACGCTAAGCCAGCTTACTCCAAAAGGTGTTTACCTCTTATGGAAAAGTTGCAATAATATCTAGCGAACAGGACAGTGGCCAAGTGACCGGAATTCATCCACTTCTATTCCACTGCATAAAAAAGGGTCAAGTCAAAAATGTAACAACTGCAGAACCATCGCACTGGTATCCCACCTAAGTAAGGTTACCGACTCAAAAACTTCTTAGAGTGGCAGATCCCATAAGAACAAGTTGGATTCGTAAGCGAAAAAGATACCAAAGGGCAAATCATGAACGTACGGCCAATCATCGAGAAAGCAAGATAGTTCGAGAAACCTACGTATCTATGCTTTCTCGACTATAGTAAGGTCTTTGACTGCGTGAATTGGCCACAACTCCGGAAGGGGATTGTACGTGGGTACCCCTCTACACCTTGTCATACTTCTAAGACAGTTATATAACAGCAACAAAGGAATCATCAAAACTGTTCAAAACAAGATCTCTAAACCCTTTAACCTACAACGCGGCGTACGCCAAGGATGTGTCTTATCGCCCTTGTTATTCAACATTTATGGAGAATACATAATAAGAAAATCTTTGTATGGCGGGAAGATGGAATGGTTATTGGCGACAAGTCAACAAACAATCTGCGTTACGCGAATGACACTACCCTTATCGCGAAAGAGGAGCAAGAGATGTCAGAAAGAGGAGCTGACTGAAAGGGTTGAGAAGAAGAGCTTAAATTCGGCCTAAAACTCAATCGACAAAAAACAAAACTTATGGTAATAAACTGCACCAGCAAAATAGAAACCCCACCTTAACATCCGTGATGTAGAAAATGTCAAAGAAATAGTTTATCTAGGTTCCCATATAAATAATGATAGCAATTCATCAACGGACATAAAAAGAAGAATAGCGCTTGCCAAAACAGCTATGACTAAGCTAACCAAAATTTGGAAAGGTCCCCACATTATGAAGGCAACGAAATGCAGGTTAATCAGAACACTTGTGTTTCCCATTGCCATATATGGAGCGGAAGCATGGACCTCGACCAGATATTAATAAGCTGGACGCCTTGGAGATGTGGGTTTGGCGAAGACTTCTGAGGATCCCCTGGACATCACATAGAACCAATGTGTCTATATTAGAAGAACTGGAAATTCAGGAAAGATTGTCAACTGCAGTAAAACAACGAAATTCGAAATACTTCGGATACGCCCTCGAGGACGTCCCCAAAACGCTGGATCGATCAAGTCAAGGAATTCACCGGTACAGGTTTTAAAAAAATATTAGTATGCTTCAGAGAGAGACAAATGGAGCGACATTGCCCAAACTACAAACTAAATTGCTACCATGGGATGGTACGAGAGAGAGACATAGAGAGAGAGAGAGAGAGAGAGATAGGCTGAGGAAAATAAAGTGCGTGTCTTTACTTAAGTTAATCAGTTATTTACCAGTTATCGAAGTATAACCCATTGCACAATTCGTTAGTTTAGAACACCAAATATTCACCTATAAATGCGTCCTCGGGGATTACGATTATTCTTTTAATTTTTTAAGTCTTTCTCGCCGGGTAAATGCCGGCGTTTAAATTGTTTAACAAACCTTGGTGCGTATACAAGTTCTTTCAAGATGTTTAATAAATAAATCTGCCTTAAGGAGGTCTAGTTATTGGTATATTGGAGGTTTTTGTTCATATGTTCATATCTAAAAGTATCCATCTAAATAATGAATTATGTTTAGGATCACAACTTGATAGATTTAAAACGATGCTTTATGAAAGTTCCTTCCGTTTTCTTTAAATTAAAACTTGCATCCAGTACTACTACACAAATGGAAATTTAGACAGCGTTATAACCTAAGATAAACAGTTTAGAACGCATACAATCAATCTGAGGATATCTTTAAAATCTTGCAAACTCTTAATATTCATGACAACAGGTTTTTGTTGTTGAACAGACCACCGTTTTTCAAACTTCTTTATTTGATTGTATATTATTATTTTTCTAGGTACGGAACAAAAACTCCAACTTAGTGATGGCCAGAGTTCCGCAAGGTCGCCTGCGCAACTTTGTTTATTGTATGCGGCTGGAAAACCGCGTCCCAAATCTCACCCAATCTTACCAAAACCACTAAAGACACGCGTTTAGTTTTCCACAGCTGGCCTTTATCGAGAATTATGGTATGTATTTAACTTTTACGGTGTTTTCGGTATTTAAAATTAGCTTGAATGTGTCTTTCTATTATCGGAAATGCGTCACTGATAATCGGACAGCGTTGCCATCAGTAGCGGTTCACTAAACGGGGCTAAGGAGCAATGCCACTATCAAACAATCCTCAAGGTACCTAGACCGCCCGGACAATGGATATCAGTCGTGGTACTACCTCAGTACAGTACCACGAGCCGACATTGGTTGCCAGCCGTTGTAAATACGGTAAGGTCTAGCACATTATAGCAAATGGCTGGCTGGTAATGCAATCAACATCTAGGAAGTATCTCTAAGCTCTGCAGTCATCATATACACGTATTAATATTTGCATAAATCAGATTGCTGACTTTTGTCCTCACTTGTGAATATCTAAGAATAACTGTGTAATTATGTATACATAGGTCAAACAATTAGCAATTTTGATACCCGATACAAAAAACACTGTTGGCCTGTTGACCTATCTACAAATGTTTACAATATTAAATGCTGAAAATGACATGTAAAATGTCGAAATACGTTTAAAGCACAAAAGCAAATAAATCCTGTTTCAATGGCCACTATTAATATTATTATTACAATATAACTGTAAAAGCTTACGAATTTTTATTATTCATATGCTGCTTTCTGATAATGTTTTCATTGTAAAAGCGGCAACCGTTTTACAGACTTCTATATTTACTTAGAATGTTGCTATTTTTCTAGATATGGAATAAACATTCCAAGGTAATGTTAGCTCTACTAGGCTACGCTATCTATACAGCTTTATGTGTTTTATATGCTCGGAAAGCCGTGTCCCAGATCTCGCCCAGTTGTCACCAAACCACCAAAGACACGTTAGTTGAGTATTCGAACGGTATTTAAAGAGAGGTTGAATGTGTCTTTTCGTTATATTAGAAATCCTCCTCCTCAAGTCCATCCTTCTTATCAGATGGGTGGCGATTATGGATTTCATTTGTTTATGTTTCTTCCAGTCTGGCAGCTGTTTTCCTTACTGCTTCTCGCCATCGTCGTCTATTGTCTGTAATTCTGACGGTTTGTTCAACATTAGTCTCCAGTACTGATTTAATGGTATCGATCCAGCGAGGTGGTGCTTTCCCGCGTCTCCGTTTTCCATCGGGTTTTCCTTGTATAACTAGTTTTTCTAAATTTTACCCTCGTGTGATATGTCCGAAAAACTTAAGAATTCTACTGTATATAGTAGGGAAAGTCTTTGTTTTGGTTTTATTTCCGCTAGGATGGAAGCGTTAGTTCTTCGTGCTGTCCACTGAATTCGAAGCATTCTCCGCCAAACCCACATTTCAAAGGCATCTATCCTTCGCCGGTCTGCTGTGCGGATGGTCAATTTTTTTGAGGCGTATTGAAATACAGGTAGGACCAGAGTTTGCACGATGTTGATTTTGGTATGGCGGGTTATGTCGCTGCTTTTCCAAATTTTGGTCAATTGTACCGCAGCTGCTTTACCAAGGTGTATTCTGCGGTGAATTTCATGTTCGCAGCTTCCGTCATTGGAGATGAGCTCCTAGGTATACAAATTTATCAACAATTTTGTAATCATGGATTTGAGGATGTATGTGATTATTCTGATTTGCCCTATCAATTATCATTATTTTTGTTTTGGATGAGTTAATCTTTAAACCATAATCTGTACTTATGCTTTCGAATCTCTCTATGAGAATGGTTAATTCATTCTGAGTCTTCGCGACCAGGACGGTATCGTCGGCGTACCGCAAAACTCCACCATTCCATTCTTCTAAGACCAGTCTCATTATATGTTCGCTGTATACAGGGTGTATCAGGGTGTTCCCTGGTTCCTCTGCCTTTGACGAAGCCCGCTTGTTCTGGGAACATTTGACTGGATATGAAATGTTGTAATCATTAGAAATAGGTCACCTATATTTGCACTATTGCCACCAGTGGCGGCTCGTTTTAAGGATCAAAGAAACTATGACACTACCAGAACAAACCAGACTCATGCCATCTAGACAGCAGTCGTAATAACGTTTATCATGTTATACCGTGAGAGCAATAAAAACCCAAGCCAAAGACACCCTTGGAATTTTAAAGTAGATATTTTCTTGTTGATTTGAAAGACCGAGATCTAGGACTCGGTTTTCCGAGCATCTCTGAGCACTGCAGCCATCATTGGCTTATTGTACACTCTAACTAAGAAATTCGCCTATCTGGGGTAATTCCAACTCCAGTAGTGATTTTTATCGTGTCACGGGACCTACGGCTTTACTTCTCACCCACCTCGGCCAGGTTCGACCCTGCGTCCCTTGGATCTAAAGGCAAACCACTAAACCACCGAGGCCGGCTAGATATTGTCTTAGATTAATCTATAATTATAAAGATGTAAATATTATAAACATTTTTAACTGTCATACACACTTTACATTTCAAATTTTATTAGGTTGTTCATTTAATTATTTAATAGAAATTTAAAATTAACACTTTATTTTGCCAGTGTTTGTGTAGACTTTTAGTTAGCTCTATTCAAGGTAACATTGCCGTTTCAAATGTTCCGTGTTCTGTGGTAAGTTCGTCTAACTTTTGTGAAATAGGATTTTGTAAATTTTCTAGATTCGACAGCCCAGTGGTCCAGCGCGGCGACGCGTCGCCACTCGATGCCACAGTGAATTGCAGTCATTCCGCTGTGGTTTCGAATCTCAGCTGGGGCGACCGCATTTCGCTTAGTTAAGTTTAGGGTGCATGCTGCATGAATGGTTAGTGTGTAAGGGACGCCCGCACCCCCCTGAAGTAATGCGAAACCGGTTCCGGATGGGGGGACGGTAGTATGAATGAATGAGGAAAAAAAAGAGTCGGTAGTCTATTGCCAAAAATATTGTTTTTTAGATAAGGGAATATAAAGAAGTCTGGATCTGTAAGCTTGGGTGACCTTGGTGAAAACAAATGTCTACTAATTAACCGATCATCATAACCTTCCTGTGAAAATTGTATGACACGATTAGCGCGTATGTGCTGTTGCATTGTCCTGCTGGAAGTAACTATTTCTAATTTCATCTTCATGAAGTTCATTGAAAACGGCAGTTAAGATTTTCTGAAGATAATAATCGGCAGGTATGTTTTCTGCAAAAAACTGTTCGTTTTCTTGAAACAGTGACCAAAAAGCGATCTTTTTAGATGTAACGAAACTTGCTTAAACATATTTTGTTTATCTGTTGTCCATATTCTCATATTTTGACTGTTAAGATACCCATTGAGATGAAACCAGGCTTCATCGCTGAACCAAGTAAGATCCTATATGTCATTGTTATTTATGGTGTTTAAGAACCAGTGACAGTAATTTGTTACAGGTTGGAAATAACGCTATAAATTTTGACGAACCATTTGCATTTTCTATGGAAACATGTTCAAATCTTTGTTTTTTAATTGTTCGGCAAGTACCGTATGACAAATCAATTTCTTGGTTTAGTTTTCTGATCACCTTAAAAAGAGTTGCGTCCATGATATCCTTAACATTATCAATAAATTCTGCAGTTCTTTTCACAGTTCTTCCTGGTCCCTTTTTCCTTGTAACGCTTCCACTTTCTCTGAAATTATTCACATTAAACTTGGTAGTTTGATAGAAATAGAATAAGTGTAGTTTGCAGCCTCATTCGGATAACGCTGTTGAAATTCTGTGAAACAGGTTTGAAATGAATATTGCCATTCAGCTTTTTCATTCTTTGTACCATTATGAAAATATGATTCTAATATAAAAATTTTATGTTCCACGGTTAACATCTTTAAATTTACAGTACTGTAATATGTAATTGTAATGACGTTTGCTGTAATCAATTAATTATATGAAATACCTATTATTCTACGACAAGACTTTAAAATTCCAAGGGTGTCTTTGACTTGGGTTTTATTGCTCTCGCGGTAGTTAATGGCTGGCTGATATTATAAATGGTAATACGTCTAACATACATTTATCAATATTTTCATTAACCATATTATATACCTAACTACGTAGAGTAGAACTTCTTGTTTTGGAAGCACGTGTATTGGAATTATCAGATTTTTTTATTGAGTTAAGCCGTTTGATCTTGAGAAATCCGTAGACGAACGTAGTTCCATGCAAAAATATGGGTCTTCTATCCGTATTATCGATTTTTGTAGTAATGAGAAAATGGCGTAAACTACCTACTGATTTATATTACCGTAGTCCTTGAATAATTGTAGCCCTCAGGATTCAGTACTGGAATAAAATGCCAGTCGTACGTGGTGATTAGCAACCCTGCCTTGGAACAATTTGCCAATAACTGATTTGCTACATAAAGAATTGACGTCACACTTTGCCAGTCGTTTGCATTTATACCTTCAAACAGACATTTTATGATATTTAATAATTAATATTTACATTACACTTCAGCTGAACCTCCTATTATCATTATGATGGGTTTGGGAAATCCGGAACTTATTTTTATGAGGTATATTGGAAACCCTTGGAACAGACCTTTTCGGGAAGTATGGCCTATCTGATTTAATTCGCAGAAAAAGGAATAGTTTCGTACCAGATCTATTACGTAGTTGTATATCTGAAAGAGTCATTTTTAACACGTTGATTACGATTTCATAAAACCAACCTCATCCACGGATCTGAATTGAACTTGATAATACCTTGACAGGTAAGTCGTATCGTTTTCTGGTCGCCTATAAAATTTTCATTGCAGTGTCTGCAACTATTTGTGCAATTGTACTTACGCGATAAAGGTAAGAACATTTCCTTCTGCTTTACTAACTGTAAAAATTATAACTGGTACAAATATTGCTATAAGGACCAAAGCAATTACACCGTACGTATAAAAACGAGACATGTTTCATAGAAGTTGTGACGTTTTATTTTTGAAATGCTTGTCACTAGTTGTCTAGTAAGTTTTAAGGTTGTTTCCCATTTATTGATTATTATAGAAATCTATAGCAACAATAGAAACCTTTAACCGTGTATGTTTTACTCGTCAAATTTTATTTTCTAAAAAAAATTCGTGCCCTTAGGAGAAATACAAAATCACCTCATCGGAGTTCTTTAAGTACAAATGGTTTTTCAATCAAAGCTTACACATAACCTTACATTATTTGAGAAACAAAAAATTGAAATTAATTAAATCATATGGCACATTTTACAAAGAAGAATTTGAATAGTTCTATGTTAGATATACTATAAATTGCTAGCTGTTGGCGATAATTTAATAAACGCTATTTATAAACAGTCAATGCAAATATATATGGCAAAACTGTCCATACATCCATCACGTATTTGCGGTTTAACAGACAAGCTTCAAGCTCTCTTTAAATATTAATCAAATCTTCAATTCATCTTATTTAAGCAGATGAAAACAATATGTAAACATATTCGCTCCTCATAACAAATTTCAAGGGGACTTAATCGTCCCTGAAAAAATTCTATTACATTATTAATGTATCCTATAGTGAACAGGCTTTATAAAGGGTATACATTTAACGCGGAATACCTTTAAAAAGCTACTTATAACTCGGCTTAAAGCACCGGCCGCATTCAGGTAAATTTAGACATTGTGAAGAGGCTAAGGTTATCTAGGGGTTGTGACTCAAGCAAGAAGCTTAAGTTCTCTGTTTTAATTCATTATTTAAAATTACCCTGTTCAGTTGAAATATTTATGTTAAACCTAGTAAACTATGAATCAAAATTAGCTTCCAAATTAGCTTGCATTAGTAATAAGTTACTTTTTAGAGATTAGATTTGATCATTGCCTTATTGTCTGCCTTAATGACATAATGTTTAAACTTAAGAAGTAAACAGAACGTTCGTGAACTTCGGTGGGAAGTAAATATTTATTTATTATTATTATTATACCCCTCGTAGAAGACAACTTTATCAGGCCATGCAAAGCAAAAATCTCCTGCAACTTTCAACCGGACAGCCAACATATTAGGCTACAGATAGGAATAAAACACCCGATACAATAGACTTCTGCATCACAAAAGGAATCTCACGAAACTACCTGGAAATAAAGCCGTGTCTAGACCTCTCTTCAGACCACACGCCACTTTTATTTACCCTAGATTCCCAAATCAGAAGCAAAGACAAACCACCAGCCCTGACAAACAAGAATACTGACTGAAAGGTTTTTCGAGGCATTCTGGAAAAGTACCTAAATATAAATTTTCCACTCAAATCAGAAAATGATGTAGATACAGCTGTAGAATACCTTACTAGAGCCATACAGCAAGCTGCATGGAGATATACTCCAGTAAAGCACGAACCAGAAGATCTTTCCAATTGTCCCTATTATGTTAAGGAAAAGATTGACGATAAACGGAAGCTAAGGAAGCGCTGGCAGATTACACAGAACCAAACAATTGGAAGAACTACTGAACCAAAACAAAAATCATGGAATCAAGAAATTCCTAGAAATGCTCTCGGCCACAGACTCAACTGGTTACTCGCTCTGAAAGGCCACGAAAAAGTTAAAGCGCCCACAAGTTACAAATCCACCCAACAGAACTCTATATGGGAACTGGACCAGAAATGATGAAGAAAAGCCAAACAAATTTGCGGAACACTTCGGTAATGTCTTTAAACCCTTCCCAATGGAGGTCCTTCCTATAGAAGAGGAACACATCCACGCAATCCTCGAAGTTCCCTAGCACATGGATCTTCCAACCAAGCCATTTAAGATTTCTGAAATCAGATCGGTATTTAAAACCGACCTAACCGCTAAGAAATCCCCGGGGTTGACCTGATAACGGGGAGAATACTGAAACAGCTACCATATGAAGGGGTCAAAATGCTTACCGTAATATTCAATTCCATACTAAGATTGGGCTACTTTCCGTCCCAGTGGAAAATAGCAGAAATAATCCTTACTCAGAAACCCGGTAAAGAATCCACAGAAGCAGCTTCTTACCGCCTGATTAGTCTCCTGCCTATACTATCGAAGGTATTTGAGAACCTCTTCCTGGCCAGGTTGCAACCCATCTTAGAGAAAAGAAGACTAGTCCCGGACCATCAATTTGAATTTCGTCAGAAACACTCTACCATCGAACAAGTGCACAAAGTCGCCAAGAAGATCACAGCCGACCTGGAGAGCAAGAGGTATTGCTCTGCTGGCTTCCTTGACATCTCTCAGGCATATGACAAGGTCTGGCTTGAAGGTCTTATTTATAAGATCAAGAACAACTTACCCCACCCCCTCTGCAAAGTATTGCAGTCCTACCTGAAAAATAGACGCTTCCTAATGAAACATGGCGATTCTCGCACTTCCCTAGTTCCTATAAAACCTGGAGTACCACAGGGCAGTATCCTCGGCCCCATTTTGTATCTCCTATTCACAGCCGACCGTCCAATAATTAGAAATACGGAGATCGCTACTTTTGCCGATGATACGGCCTTAATGGCCTCAAACCAAGATCCAGTCCTTGCTTCTGAATTCCTACAAGAACCTCTTGATAAAGTTGAGAAATGTTTGAAATTATGGCGTATCAAAGCCAACAGTACTAAATCGACCCACATAACCTTCTCTCTAAAAAAAGGAATATGCCCTGAGGTGAAGTTAAACGACACCTCTCTCCCACAAAAAGAGGATGTGAAATACTTCGGCCTTCACGCAGACAAGGCGCCTAACGTGGTCCAAACACATATGGCAAAAACGACTTCAACTAGGTCTGATCTATCGAAAGTTGCAGAGGTAGAGAAGAAACTAACACTTGCCCTTGATGGTTTGGCAACGTAGAATAAGAACAACCACCTCAAACCTAACCCCACTAAGACTCAAGTATGGGCCTTCCATTTCAAAAATAAAGAAGCAAGAAGAAAGCTGAAGATAGTGTGGCAAGGGCAAGAGTTAGAACAGAATGACACGCCTAAATATCTCGGACTCCGATTAAACCGAACACTGTCATTACGGAAACACTGCCAAGAGAGCAAAGGAACGGTATGCATTAGAAATAGCATAATTCGAAAACTCACCAACACTAAATGGGGAGCACAACCCCACACACTTCGAACTTCGGCGATGGCACTGAGTTTCTCCGCCGCAGAATATGCCGCACCTGTATGCGCTTAGTCCTCACACACCACGTATGTTGAGGTCGCACTTAACGAGACGGTTCGCATAATATCAGTATATCTAAGGCCAACACCGATCGAGAAAATCTACCCTATAGAGTGTAGGTGGTATTGCTCCATCCGCCATCACGAGATGTGTTGCCTCGGAAGCAGGAAGGAAGAAGCAAACTACCGACCACAGGCATCCCCTATATGGACACAAGATCCAGCGATGCAGACTGAAGTCCCGAAAAAGCTTTCTACAGAAGACAACACCCCTGGAAGCGTCAAGCCAAAGCCGCCGCCTTAACCTGTGGCGTGAGATGGCGGAACACAGGTAGATAGAGCCAAAGGTGGAGCTGGCTGCTGGTAGCCACCTGGACTACCCAACGTTGAAAACCCTTAATAGATTGAGGACGGGTGTGGCATGCTGTAAAAGTAATCTGAAGAAATGGGGAGCCGCAAGTATCTTAAAAACACCAAAACATATCCCCAAGAAAATAGAAATATATGATAGGACTCCCACGAAGTTGGAAAAGTTGGACAGACAATGCCAGTCAGTGTAAAACAGTATAAAAATAGTATATTTCATGTTTATGTAATTATAATTCTATGTTTTAATTTTATTATTATTAAAAAGTGTAAATGGATATTTACACCTACATAAAATGGATATTTGAAAATGTTGAACTTTTAAATGAAATTCCTAAAGCCGGGTCTGCTATTTTACCCGTACCAGGCACCCTTTAGGAAGGCAATAACGATGTAACTTGAAGGAAGCTATACTTCATATTGCATTTATTTTTCAAAATATGAAAAACTCTAATAAAGAAGAATTATAAGGAATGTTGTTCGGTATAAATTAAAATTACTTACATACAAGCTTTGGCAATTTAGTCCCGAACTGACGCTGCAGTACTGCTTATGTGAATTCAACCAAAAGTAATAAGAACAAACGGCGAGCTCACTGGAGAAATTCTTATAAGTGCAGGCATAAGACAAGGGGACAGCCTCAGCCCTCTATTAGGTATTTAATTTAATTATTGACAAGATAATTGAAGAAGTAAAACAAGAAAGCCAAGGATACGGGATGGGAAATCAAGAGCTGAAAATAATATGCTACGCCGACGATGCAGTAATAATGGCAGAAACAGAAAATGATCTTCAACGCCTGTTAAATAAATATAAAATAGCCGCAGAAAAATATAACATGAGCATATCACACGAAAAAACAAAATGTCTCACTGTATCAAGAGAGCCACTAAGATGCAAATTGGTTATAGACAACACACCTATTGAACAGGTTATGAAATTTTCATATCTAGGAGTCGAATTATCCAGCTACCCAGACCTTCACCAGGAAGTTTTCAAACAGACTAGTAAAGCGGCCTCGATTTCAGGTGCCATGCGAGATGTCATATGGAACAACAAAGACATGAACATCGAAAGTAAAGTTCGTATATATAAAACATGCATTAGACCAATTCTGACATTCGCAGCAGAAACAAGAGCCGACACAAGTAAAACAAAAAATTTATTGCGCACCAATGAAATGAAAACACTTCGGAACATTAGTGGGAAAACGAGGCTAGATAGAATAAGAAATGATGAGATACGACGTAGATGCCACACAGAGGATATAGTTAGATGGACCAGACAAAGAAGACGAATGTGAAACAATCATGTAGGTACAACCGATGGACAACGATAGATTAGCAAAAGTTGTCAGCAACTTAAAGCCACATGGAACCAGACGACCAGGTAGACCGCCGAAAAGGTGGCGAGATTGCTGGACATCAACTTCTCAAGAATAATTTGTATCAGTAAATACAGGTCTTTGACCTAACGTAAGAAGAAGAAGAAGAAGAAGAACCAAAAGTAAAGTAATATATAATAGTTTACAGTTCTATCAATAGAGGGTGCTCAGACGAAGATCGAACAACTGTTAGTTTCTGCGCAGGACGCTAGCGCGTAACATCGTATTTCTTTCTGTCAGTCGTTATGGAGAAACGAGTGAATATTACATTTTCCTGTAAATTAAGGAAAGCTCCAACGTAAATATCAAATGTTAAAATCTGTGAACGATGATAACACCATAAGTAATACTAGTAGGTTTGAATGGTTTAAACAATGGTTTCAAAGATGCAGATGAGGATGCTTAAGATGACGTCGTTCTCTCCGAATGATGTCAGATGAGGAGCAAATCAATAAGGAAACGATTCGACACATATTACATAAAGGTTTAAGATACAGGAAGACTATGCAAAGTTCGTGCCCCACACAGTTTTATGGATAAGCACAAACAGAGAAGAATTATATCGTACGCACACTAGTAGTGTGTTACGGTTGTTTTAGTACAATCCTGAAACTCTAGAACAAGCAGTGGATTGGAAAATCATCACCAAGACATAAAAAGTTTTATGTGCAAAAATCCAGAAACGAAACCATTCTGATTACCTTCTTAGACAAAAAATTCCTAATGAATTTGTGCTTGAAAAAAGTATAATAAATAGTGCATTGTACGAAAGAATATTACAGGCCAAACGAGCTTTTTTGTCGACCCGCGACAGGAAAGATTGAAGTGCCTTCGGCTTAACTCAGAGGAATAGGGGTGGTTCACGAGAAACCCGTAAGGGAGGGCAATCGAACGTAGTTGATTACAGAGTAGCTCAAATTAGTGGGCGCCGCCTTCCAAATCACAGCTGATTGCAAGTTCTAGTGGAAGGCTGAGACGCCAGCAGCTCACGGGAATCGGACTCACCTTTATTGTGCCTCCTCCTGTATATAAAGCTTTACAAAGTTCATGCACACAATAAAATACACCAGAATAAAAGATCGTACTACATTTTAACTGCATCTAAATCTACTGAATAAAATTTAACAACCAAATAATGCAATTTAGAACAAACGAGAAAAACAACTATGGGCTAAACAAAGGATTGTTGGAACGTCCAAACTGAAAAGCTCGCCGCCCCTGGCTTGCGGTATATACTTTAATGAACAGATCTACGCAGCCAGCAACGTTCGAGTTTACAGAATTAATTAAACTTTAGCCTGAGCGAATAATAAAACGCTGGGCAACTGAAGATTGCCTTACTTTTAATATTACAAGGGAATTAAACTGTTCTATTTCTTAGTTATTAACGAATCACTGGTAAACGGGGGAAAACAACCACTGTATAGTGCATTGGCAAGTTTTACCTTAGTTTTCTTCGGTACGGAGTAGAGAGAGAGAGAGAGAGAGAGGCACAATTTGGGGTGTTCCTAGGTCCTGAAGAAGTAGATAAAAATCTCAGGCACGCCCCTGAAGACTGGATCACGATGGAGACAACGTTACGGGCCCATACTTTCTTCGAAGAGACAAAAAAGACGGGAACTTCAGGAATCAGAATTTCCGCCGCTGTATGGGATTATCATTTGCAACGGCTTAGTGGAGGGAGTCACGAAGGGAGGTTGAAGTCTTTAATCCGACACAAGTCGAGAAAACAATTTCACTGAAATTTCTGACACTCTGCTAATATTTTTAATCCGACACAAGTCGAGAATCCTTCTGCTCCAGGCAAGAAAACGTTACGATATCTTAATTTATCAGAGACGCTACCATAAAACTCCGGCTCCAAAATCCACGTGCGTTCACCCTCAGAAGCTTGAGCTGACTTTTGCCTTGTATTTGTCATCGGCGCTGAAATCTTAACGAGCAACCGGATCGAACGGAGATGTAAAGTCGACTGGCGAAAAAAAGGAACGCGAATATCCAGCACCTGAAATATTTCATTATATTACGAAACATGTTGCAAGAATGCTAGAACAAAATATTCCAAATGGAACTTCCGGGCCATTCTGCAGACAAGGATTCTAAGAACTGTTTTCAGTCGGCATAAACAGACTAAACATGCATGTCAAGCGTTCCCTTTCGGAAGTTTCGAAAATGTGACCTCCCATAAATTAATCTTTGAACATAATAAAATAGTAATCGACTTAAGAGCGGCAATTAAAATAGGTCTTTAATTCAGATGAAGCGGAAAAACTAAACGATCATAACACTGTGTGATGATGTAAATCGATTGGTTAAAAGAAATTTATAAATATCATTTTGATACAAGTTTCCCCAATTTCTTAAGTGATGCAGGTTATTTTTTTACTATTTTTAGCAGTTTTTATCATGCGCTCTTATGACTTTTCAATAGTTTTTTTTTTTACTTTATTTTAAGCTTGAATATGTTGTCTGAGGGCTTACCAATTACTTATTGTCTAACTAGACAGATTGCAAGATAATAATAGTATATTATTATACGAGTTTCATAAGAGGGCCTATTGTAGCACGCGTGGGTTTGGGGCACGACGAGCGTAGCGAGGAGTGCTCCAATGGAACAAGTGCTACAATGCCCGTTATGAAACGAGTATAATATACTATTTTATCTACTTTGAGTTACTGATTACGTAGAAATTCAAAATTTCTGATATTAAAAATGTCGCATTACACAATCTAGGAATTTTTGGGCGAAATGTCAAGTGACATTTGACAGTCGCCATCTAACGGGCAAAGTATCAATTTCGTTGTTCTGACATTAGAATTAGTTTCAATTTTGAAAAATTTAAATTACTTGAAAAATTGTTTAATTAATTCGTTAAAAGTTAAGTTTAAGTTATAGTTGTAGTTGTAGTAAATTTTTTTAAATACAGTTCAGAGTTTGTGGTTATGTATTCGACATCTGACGTTTGTCGTTTTATGACCAAAGTGAAAGCAATGTCACCAATCTTAAAAACCAAATAGTTACCAAAAACAGTTTAATAATAGAGGCGATTATTACCAAAAACAGTTTAATAATAGCCTCCATTATTAAACTGTTTTCGGTGTTATAATGGACCTATTATTAATTCAAAGTAGATATTAAAAGTTATTATAAAAACAAAATATATGTTGTCTGCTAATTAAAAACCGCATGTTTTACATTTTTAACGGATAGATAGCTTAATAGTTATGGTTTTACAAAAGAAAATGCTAATTTTAACTTATTTTGGTCACTTTAGAATCTCTATGGTCTTCAGAAACAATTCTTACGTTTCCTACATAAAAAAAAAACTAGCCGCAAGTAGTAGCTGCAGATGTTTAAACTACATGATAAATAACAATACATACCTGCGGTAGTGTTAACGTACATATACCTACCTACTAAATGTTTCCATTCACTGAACTGAAGTAAATTAATCTATGACTCTTAAATGTAACAATAAAAATTTTATTTTATTATAAACGAAGTTAACTCTGACAGCTACACAAAAATCTAAATTTTCAAAACATAAATGCCTTATACATAAACGAGCCGAGCCCATTAGGCATATTACGACAGTAAAACATAGTTTGCTGAATTTTTCCAAGTCCTCAAACACTGAAATTACAAGTTCCTACCATTTTGAATATTGAATTCTGCAACGTTCTGGTAAGTTTGCTTTCATTACCAACCACACAGACCCTAGTAACTATGTATTCATGAATGAAATCGTTTTATTTATTAATGACCTTCAACGTCACTTTTCGTTTAAGTTGGCAACACATTTGTCCTATTTCTATTGACAGTTTACAGCTGTTTGATTAAATTTTTGGTGCGGAACAACCTGAATTATTGTTTCTCAGACCAGAATTAAAAATGTAAAAATGCAAGGTTTTTTGGATAGCGAAAGTGACCCATACAAGACAAGCTTTTCCATATTTGTTGCAATTTTATACATAAAAGTTGTGTATATTCTGGTAATGACTTTATACATTTTGTCCAGGTTCAATCAACTGATCGCATGAACGCTGGTGTGGATGTAATTTAAATAGGTGTAAACTTGTGTATCTATTGCTGCTGGACAAGCCTACGATAAACAATGCATGTGGCCCCGTTATACCTCTCGCATTGGGATGCTTCGGTTCCCATTTCTATCCCAGCAGAAGTAGTTGAAGTTTTAAAAGAATATCATGTAATGGGTGTTAGATTTTTATATGATTGCTACCGAAAAACGGTAAGTAAACCACAAACAGTAGTTACAATAAAAATAAATTTACAAGAAGTGGTACATCTTCTAGTATAACATAGGTTAGTGTTTAGTGCAAAGTTCTTTCGTATCTTCTTTAATATTCAAAATATTGAACAATTCTATCAAGAAATGTTATAGCAAATTTTATTTTCAGTTACTTAGTGTGTTTGGTTGAGTTGGGGAACTAAACGTAGTTTTTAAATGGAATATTCAGTATATTGTATGCCTATTTCAAACTCATCATCAGAACAAAATTATCTTTGACATATTTGTAATAATATACTGGGTGTACAATTCACAAAACATGTATGTGTAGTTTGCTCCAACAAACTTTTCTAAATTTGAAAATAATTTTAAAATAAGCAGATTTCCATTTCTCAAATCATTGAATAATAAAAGAGAAGTGTAAGAATTTTGAGCTAAATAGACACATTATATAATATTAATTAATTATTTCTTAGCAAAAAGGTGCAATACTGAACCATGAAAGTGGTATGAATTATCCGATTCAGGTTTCTGCATTTTTTAATGCTTTACAAACTTTCATAACCCCTCAGTCTCCCGTACTAGTTGTATGTTCAGAAGAATCCTTGAAAGCTTGGCTGTACCACCTTACAACTCACGGAGGGTTTTTTGTTACATCATTGTCATCTAAAAGTAATAATTTTACATGGATTTGTGTGCATTAACGTTTAAATCGTACGTTTTTTAGGCTGTGAAGAAATTGTAAAAGGGGAAGTTCACCGGGTCATTTTAGCAACTGCAGAGGATGCCAAGTTGTTGCGAGAAATAAAAGAAAGTGATTTCTTTGCTGTTGTGGTTGAAGAGTTGGATAAGGTAGCAGCAAAAATGATTGTAAAGCAGTTGAAGGGTCAATTTAATATAGGTTTAACAAACAGAAACTTCTTGGTAAGACATTGCTGGATATTATAGGACCATTGATGTGAGAATTATGATTTTCAGAAACATCCGGATCAGAAGCTGTTTTGGAGCATGTTGAAGTGGTCGAATCCCACAGTTGTAGGAAAATTGGATGAATTTTGCGAGTATGTAATTTGTTATTATTTTACTATTTTTTGATTAATGTTCATGCAAACTTTAAGAAAGGTTAACAGAAACTTCCGAATTAATATAGCTCAAAAATATAAATATTAATACTCATTGTTTTGTGTACAAATTCAGCCATTTTAGTGATTTTTTTATTCATGTTGAAGAGGTTGTATAACATTCACTTCCCTGTAAGCTACTATTGCGTTATAATATGAGATCAAGTGGAAAGTACAATCAAGCAGGGCCTAATACATAAATCACAATGTGCATACATACAGAATTGGTTGTCAAAGACAAAAAAAATAGGATATACTTGCTTGTCGCTCTGTTTTAACTCGCCTTGTGTTTATTAAGCGTGGGCATTTTCTATAATTCAAAATTCAGAAAAAGCACTGTCACCTTTTGGGAAATTTTATTCTACATAATCTAAAATTGCTTTTAGACATATAGCCCAGTAGAAATCGACACTAAAAAAGGCTAAATTCGCAAAGCATGATGTAGTTCTGATTTTTTGGTATGTTGTATGGACCACTTAGGGTAGTGTGAATCCAAATTTGCAACTTCGAAAAACTTGTGCTCGCTGCGCACCACGCGAAAAACTGCGATATTTTGGGACTTTT
>JABXWE010064165.1:0-13708 GCA_014611495.1 Limonius californicus
CTTCCTAGCATGATGTTTGTTCGTAACCCCGCACTGTTTATAATTTTTGTTTTAGCAGTATTTATTTTCAGCCCTACTCCCAATGATTTTTATTCTAAATCTGATAACATTCCTTTTAAATCCTGGATATTATCTGCAACGAGTAAAACGTCATCTGCGAATCTAAGGGGTTTAACCTTTTGCCATTTATATTAATTCCTCTATTATCCCAGTCAAACATTTTAAAGATGTCCTCTAAGCACAATTTAAATAATTTGGGAGATATTGTATCTCCCTGTCTTACCGCCTCCTTCATTTTTATAGGGTTTGTTTGTGTATGCAGTTTAGCTATCGAAGTTGCCTTATCATATATGTTCCGGATTATATTTGTGTATCTGTGGTCTACACGGTTGTTTTGTAATGACTTTAGGATAGCTAGTATTTCTGTAGAGTCAAATGCCTTTTCGAAATCTACGAAGGCTAGATATAGTGGCATATTATACTCTTTGGTCTTTTCTATGACTTCGAACTGCTTGGAGATGATCGTTTGTGCCGAATCCCTTACAAAATCCTATTTGATCGCATGGCTGATATTGGTCAAGTCTATTAGCTAGTCTTTTTGTTAAAACTTTTGTAAACAGTTTATACACTGGTGATAGGACACTTATTGGTCTGTAGATTTCCAATCTTGTTTTGTCTCCTTTTTTGTGTGCAAAACCACTACGGCGTTATTCCAGTTTGATGGTATCTTTTCTACATTTATACATTGGTTAAACAAGTCTTTTAGGTGGTTTAATAGTTTCTCCCCGGCAGGTTTTAACATTTCAGGAAGCAGCCCATCTTCTCCTGCTGATTTATTGTTTTTTAAATTTTTTTATTGCATTTTCTATTTCAAAAACGTTTATGTCAGGAACCTCTTCCGAATTTACATTCATTATTTTCCTGTCTGGGAAAGATGTTGGTGGTTGTATTTTAGAATCAAACAGCTGTTCATCGAATTTTTCCGTTCTCTTCAGATTACGGGTTTAGTCTTTAATGAGTATTCCATTTTGAGCAATTATGGCTGTAACAACATCCCTACCAAGCATTTCTTGTCTTTTCCATTCCTTGGTTTTGCTACTGTTTCTTAATGCTTCTTCTATTTTATTTTCGTGTCATATTCTGAGATCGTCCTTTATTGCTTTCCTAATTTTTCTATTCAACTTTATGAATGCTCTCGTATTTCGCATTTGTGGTTTAGCCATTTCTCGCCTTTCTTTCATCATATCTTCTGTCTCCTTGCTGAATTTATTTTCTCTTTTAGGAAGTCCTATACCTATAGAAATAATAACACTGGTTGGTTTAAGTAATATCATTAAAATTATAGAATTGACTGTGTTTATGTTTATGTTTAATTATCTTGTTAGCTCGATACATTAGTTCCCAATTTCTAAAGAAAGATAATGTCCTGTGACCTCTTCAATTGCTTAAAATTTTCTTACTCTGTGTGCTATTGCACATAACCTATTCAGTGAATTGTATCTCATACAATTGTAAAAATGGTTGACTATTTTGTACACTAGTTTAACAAATGACAATAATGTTATATTATTGATTAACTGATATATTTTATTATTGGGTAAATTATTACAATAAGTGATATTTTTGTAGAAAGCCTGCAGACTGATTTAGTCACTCTAAACTTATTCTTCTCCCCACTGTTAGACAAAAACTTTCTGCTGAATGTTCCATTCGTTTCGGCCTTGTTCTTTCGCTATCCATCTCAATTCTATCGCCTCTCCATCTAGAATCTATATTGTGAGCGAGTGACGTATCTTAAAACTAAATAAGTGTTAATGTATATTAAGTTGTAGACCTTATACTTGCAATCCTCTATCCACTTTAATCTGAACTGAGAATATATCGGTTTTCCCTCAAATTCGCTGCCAATTTTTCAAATTGGCAATATATTCAATGGTTTTTTGTCAATCACTCCATCTGCTCCACTTATTTATTTAATACGGAACGAAGCTCAATAATTAATTCATGACACAAAGACAGCAAAACACAATGTTCTGCTAAAAAGGGGTAGCCCGTCCCGCCGCTGTATCGGCCTTCAATAAATAAGAAGAGTGCTGTTTATTTCCCACTTTTGTAAACTGACACTGCCAATTTGCCGGCATTTCAGTAACATGACGGCCTATAAATTATGTAGCCGTAGGAAGCACCTCGCCTTCGAAACAATGTAGAATTCTTTGTTTACCCAACTCGGTTCCTCGTATACAGTAACACAATTAAGGGAATATGCATTCATCAAAATAAAAGAAGCGGCGCAACGCTAAGGAAGAAGCTTTAGTTGCTAACATGATTTACTTATCTCTCGTTGCCTTTAGAAGGAAAGTTTAAAGTCGTAGTTAATGTAAATGTGCATCAAAAGAATGTGTATTTCAGATGAGAATTATAAAATTTCACTCCGCGAACAATTCAAACTCCCCTATATTTTCGCAGTTACATACTTCGAATGTTTTATTTCCACTTTAATTTTTCTTCTTAATTGAGTGCATAAAATGCTTCGCGTGCCTTTGTACACGAGTATAACTCAATGTGAAATGGAAATTTTTGCCGGATACATAAAGCACAGTTTTTCCGGACGAAAGCATAAATTTTTCACGGCTGAAGCATTCAGAGCTGCTACACTAAAATTAAGTTTGCATACAGGATACCCATGAAAGCACTTCTGCTTACTTTCGTAAATACAAAGATAAATTTGGCTTCAGTCTTCCACCGCCCGTTGAAAACAACAAGATGAGAAAATTGATATTTCAGAGATTTTTAAGTAAATTAAACATCAGACAGGTGCAACCACCAGCGAATTATACACAAAATTAATTTCCATTTCAAAACTGGTGTTGCTAAATAAAACATGACAGGAAAATAATTTCAGTGTAGGTTTGCTGGCGATTAATTAGTAACTAGCAGTAAAATTATTATCAATATCGCATTCTACAAACTTCATAAAGAGAAGCCGTTAAATTTTAAACCCCTTTAGCACTAATGACTAAAAAGTGTTCAACACTTGCAGGAAGATTGTTAGAGTCAAGTTTAAGAACGCAATTTCCTCGTTAAGTTCCTTCTATTAAACTCGATTGAGCATTCTTTTTTAAGAACAAAAAAGTGAAGGGAATTTGCTCACCCCAACCTAAAGCAAATAATTTAAAAGAGTAGATATCAAAATTATTCACAGCAGATTATAACAAAAACTCCGATGGGTTTAAGATTGATGACAAAAAGGAGAACGAGGGGGTGGTAAAAAAGGACTCTAGTGGGCTTTTTATTGTTTGAGACACAGTGAGGCTATACGCAAAGCATAAAGAAAAACCACTGTGCCCCGGGAAATTCAATAAGATCAATCGAATACGCATTGAATCAGAGCATCACTTAGAGGTGGAATTTGCAGTGATGGTTTCTGCTGTGCCATTTCAAGAGTAATTAATAATTCAACTTGCCCCATTGAACAACGTCCCCTTTAATTTTGCTGAAGTCCAGCATAATGACTATCGAAATCAGGATATCAATTTAGTTGCTGAAATGTTATATTATATTAACGTGAAGGACGGGACCATCTGTTTCGTTTTGTAAGAAAATCACAATTTTCCGGTACATGTGCGTCTGACACTCCTACCATAAATGTCTGTAGAAACCATTAAACTATAAATACACCCCTAAAATGTTTAATATATAAAGGAAGAAATGTTTCGCTTCGAACTGCTAAAGGCCCGACATTGAAGCATCTAATCTCAACCTGTTTAGCAAACAGTTTTAAATGGAATTTTAGCAGGAAGGGTCTTTCTGTCGCAAATGTAAGTAAACGGAACGTGAACTTGGGGAATTTCGAACGAATCACGTTAAGTAGAGGAAGCTTTGTTGTTGATTGTGCAAAATATGTGCAAACGTTTATTAATGATTCTTGAAAGTATATTTCCAGAATTTTCAAGCAAAATAAGCGAAGCGGAAATTAAATGATTCCTTCTAACATTTTCTCTGCTATCCCTGTGTTACAAACACTTTATTACAATTCATACAGTCTATGTAGTTTTAACAGTTTGTTTTAGTAGTCTAATTTGTGCATGTTCAGTATTGACGCGTATTGAGGCGCAAAAAATATGCAGCTATTTTCATTAATCATTACTTAACGTTGAAACTTGACAGTTTTAATTAGGATATTTCACAATAAGCAACTGCAACGAAATTCCTTAATCCCTTATATAATTAACGAGAATATCTAAGCTCACTTTTCAGAAAAGTTTTAGTTTTTACAGTTGTGCTTAAATTATACTGGGTGATGGTACGCGATAATAAACAACAAAATAATCTGCCCTTCTATTTGTTATGTCAACAAAAATACGTTTTTGCATACCGTCACGTTACGCTTCTAGTTTATGTTAAGTAAGAAACGTACCTAGCCCAAAATATCAACCGAGAAAGATCGCTCAGCGGTAGAGCGTTTGCTTTTCATTCGGGAGGTCTTGGGTTCGAACCCCCGGGCTGTCTGCCTTGACTAAGGTTTTTTGTGGTTTTCCTCGGTCATAGAAGTAAATGCTGGGACAGTATCATCCACGAAACTCCATTATCCAATTTTCCTGGTCTTTATATCCTTACATTCACGTTACTGACTGAAGAGGGGCTTAGGGTTCCGGTGCGGAACCTAACTCACCCCTATAGCGACCGCCTCCTTGTGGGGAATGAACCTACGTTGATTTTCTTTTCTAAAACATCAATTGGTTTACCACAATTATTAAACTAATTTACTACGTAAATAATAAGAGTGGTACATATTGAATCATATTCATAGCATTGTTAAATCCAAATCATAAGAGAACGAGACCCAAAGAATGGAAAGAGATGCGTAGCGGAACAGAATCAGGCGATTTCAAACAAATAGGAGATGTGAGCTTTTGGTGACATTCAATAACAACTGACTGAATATTTTTCACTGAATGAATACACAAACGAACACATATCCAGGCAGAAACATACGAAAACAATCAGTGCAACCACTTTTGACAATTAACAATACTGTATATCTTTTGATCATTTTCTTGAATGTGACGATTCGTTCATATCTTAAAAGTTCTATTTTTATATCTGTAGGAGTATATACTCGCACATATTACTCACTCTCTTAGGTACAAAATGTTTCACCTTTTCATTCCTTTTTAATCAACATTATTCTCCAGTCCATATTTAAGAGTCGAGTTGCACTATTATGCAGGGTGTTCCATAAGTTGAAATAAAACACGTGGCAGTGTTGCTCAGCAGCAAACAGCTAGAATATTTATGTTTCGCAGGCTAATTTCTTCACACGAGCGTATTGAATTTTTAAATCGAATGCTACGCATCGTTAATAACAATAATAAATATTATCAATGGCAGTAGTTCTTCATGAACAAACTCCCGTCGTACTGGTAGGTGCATTTGGTTGCCTCTTTCTCTTGAGTTATTTGCCGTGCAAGTTGTGGCTTACTGGTTAAAGTGTGGAAGGTCATTGTGGAATCTTCATGCTTCGTGGATTACTTAAAACATCCTTACCTAGAAGAGCATTTAGTTAGATTTCTGCGAATTATTTTGGTGTTTTTCTGAATTGTCATTGGGCCCAGCCCAAATGAATTCGACATTTTACTATAAAATTGATACGTTGCCCGCCGCATGCTATGTGGAATCTCGTGGGACCGTTTTCCGACCAACCAGCCTCTCTCGTTCACCTGTAGCTTTGGTTGCTACGTGCTGTACGAAATTGGAGACAATCTGCTACCGAAGGAAAAGTTCGAGCTTCTGGGGAACTTCCGATTATGTTGTCATAAGGTGCCTCCAAGAGCTGCTAGTCTAGCTTGATGCCATCAGCTGCCGCGTTCTGCACAATCGTGATCAGAAGGCTCCAGGAACAACCCAACGAACGACAGAAGGTCTGATTTCCCAATTGTCTCTGTTCTCTGTCTTCGTGCCGCCGTATGCTGGGATCTCCGGTACCCGTTAAATCCAGCTAGGCCTGTTCCAGACTCAATGGGGAAGCTGATACTGTGTATGATTTGTATTTTTCACATTCTGGTATTATCTACCGTTTCGCACATTCTTATGCATTGGCAACTCGTCACTTACCTTTAGTAGGTGCATTCAGCATCATTTTTCACCTGTTTTGTAACTGCACTCTGATATTTAGTTAAGTTTATGATGCTGCTCCATGCGGCACAAACTTGGTAAACAAATCTTTGCACACCAAATTCAGATCGCTGACAGTTGTGACTGTGTCCATTTTCACGGTAGCGGCACAATTGCAGTTTAGACAATTGGCAACTTATTTGTTGATGAGTAAAATTCCTTGTATTATAGGACAATTATGCGGATTGATGAATAACGATAAACGATTCGGTTCGGTGCTACTGCTTACATTTTAGACGTTGGTTAAGCTGACTTAACGCCAAGCCTTGCGTAATTTCAGGAAATTCGTATTAGGACTTTAATAATTATTAACTTAGCTTGTAGATTTTTAGATCCGTTTATTTTCAGATAGGAATTACGTCCGCTAAATTGCTTCCCTTGTCATACTTTATACACCTGGGAAGCTTCCCTCAATTCGAGTTGTATCGAATTATTTTGACCTGTTGACTAAATCATATAATCTCATATTGTAATCTACTTCAGTATTTTGTATTTTCTGTATTTACCTAATAAATCTGTTGACTAATTTTGAGTCAGTTACAAATTTTGGCCTTACATTTATTTTGGGTTACGCGCTTATGTTTTTAATCTGATTTAGTAGCTTAACTGATATTTACTGTGGTTTTACATAAATTTTAGGCATTTATTGAGTTGGGTCAGATATTGAGTTTACCAGTTGCTACCTACTATTTGTCATTCCAGACAGTATTTAGTTAATGAATAATTTTTGATAACTAGGGCTTCACTTTAGAATTATAGGGGCACACATATACAGAGTGCGCGACTAAATTGTAATTTAATTTATTTATTTAATATAACTTAGGGCGGTTAATATACAGGGTGTACAAAGTTGAATTTAACCATATAATTATATTTTCTGTTAATTTATTTTGGATTACACTGGTGTTCATAAAATTGCTACTATATTTAAGCAGCATGGGGTTTACAATACCATAATAATCATATTGTGTGAGCATATGAGAACCCTCATGCAACTGATGCTCGAAGTCATCAATATATACGGTGTTAATTTTTAGCAGGTATGAAAAATAATTAATTAATTGGTCCATTAATTCTGCGAAATCGTGTTAATGCTAAAAATGTTCAACATTCTCTAAATAAGGATTCTCAAATACTATTGGAAAATAATAATAATTAGATAAAATATGTGGGACCAACAAGATGGTGCTTCAGCCCATAATGGAATCGTGGTTCCGGATCGGATTTTAAATTCTCCTTTTTTCTGTTCGTTATATTCATTCTGTTCTTCATAAATAATTTATGTGTAGGTACTGAAAAGGATTGATTACTACTTTATTCAGCTGTGGATTAGGTATATTGGGAGCACTACATAAAAAATTTAGTTGCTTATTAGTTGATTTGTGTTGTCAAACACGTCGACTCATCTAGATAGTAATAATTATCTAATAAATATTTTTAATAGTTTTCCATAGTAACTGCAAAAATACTTGCCGTGCAGCATACAACATGCATATTATACAGTTGACAAGTTTCTTTTCGTTCTTCATGTGAAGCAACTAGTCTGCGAGAAATAAATAGTTTAGCTGTTTGATATTATTAGTATGCACTGCGGGACAGCGCTACAAGCCATTATATCGCAGTTATGGGACACTCTGTATAATCCTTTGGTGGTTTTGGTTATTTAGACACCATCACGTTTATTGTTTATTCGTGAAATGTATTTTGCCTATAACTTTTAACTCTACAAGCTGCAGAAACCTAAGCCAAAGGGTTAAATGCATTCCATAAAGTAACATGAAAGTGATGCATTAACTTGTTTTATAAATTATGGGTCTCTTTCTGGGACGAGTTCCCCTCCGTAAATAAGACAACTTCTACAACTTAGGCATCAGTTATTACAAGATTATATGCGAAAGATAAGGTCTTAAAGTTCTTATTTATAATACTAGTTCTATTTTCTAAATCTCCTTCTTACTTTCATTTTTCATTAATTTATTTAATGTTTGCTACATCGATACTACCCGTAAGAAGACAGGACTTGGTTATAATTAGATCTACATAAAACTGAAAGTAAGTAAATTATGTATTTTTAAGGTTTTCCAGAAATTCTTCAAGGTATTTCTTACGCCTTTTTGTTTGCCAATGTCTTAAGGTGAAAGATCTTATGGTTTCACTAAACGTGTTACCTAATAATAAGTAATTTATGAAAATGTCCAACTTTTCAGAAAAAAATATTGTTCCCGCAGTATTTTCAAAATTATGCTACAACTTAAATAATCACAATACGACAAAAACTTTAGAACCCTCTATCTCGCAAAGTAAGTCTTTGAAACAAATGTTTACAAGAGCTTCTTATTTTCAGATGAAGAATTCACTCCTAAAAATGATTTATTAGAACACACCCTATAATAAATATGGGATTTAAGCAGGTAATGTTTAAGATAAATTAGGTTTAAAACCATTATATTAATGAAATTTAAAATTTAATTGCATATTCAAGTAAAAGACATCGCGATCAAACATTAACTACATCAGTAAAGTTTGTAATTCTCGTATTGGGAAAGATGTAACATTTGAAAATACTCGTTCAGCTACCTACATATTTGTGTGAATATTTTGAATGACAATACACAGCAACGCTGTCTAACTTCAAGCATACATAATTTCACAGACAATCGAGAACTGTGTGGTAGCTAGGTAGACAGAGTGTAGACTGTTACGGTCGCAAAAAAAGACCCACGTTGCGGCGCCAATTTGTTACGGGCCAATCGAGCTTTTTCGACGATTCGTAACTATCTTGATGGAAAAGGGCCTACAGCTTAGCTCAAAGGAGTAGGGGGAGTTCGTGAAAATCGCTTATGGGAGAAAATCTTTAGTTGTGTACAGGGTGAGTCAAAATAAGTGGGCGCCACCTTCCAAATCCAGCTGGTTGTAGGTCCTCGTGGAAGGCCGAGAAGCCAACAGCTTACGGGAATGGAACCTACCTTTATTGTGCCTCCTCCTATATATATTTGAAGCTTGCAAAATTTTTACATAAACACATACAGAGTACACATAAATAAAAGAGGCAGTAAATTTTAAAACACGTAAATGAAACTATTAGTAACGACGGTACAACAAAAAAAAAATGACAAGCAAAAGTGGTTTGATAATTCTAAAATTATAACAGCCTAATTTGAACGCTCAAACAAAAAAGGTAACTCGCTGCCCATGGCCCACGGTATTTAAAATCTATCAATTCTGCGTAATTCAGCATAAACAAAGTACCTTTTTACAAATATTTCGTGCAAATAAAAAGATTTTTGACTAAAGGTCGCTTTTTTTGAGTTTAACAAGACAAAGTTTATTTCCCCTAAATTTAGCAAGTCGCGCGCAAGTTTCGTTTCACCACACACAAAACTTTAGTTTTTACCTTGAAGTTAGGAGGAGACGGCACAATATAACGGCGATTTCAACAGGCTGCTAACGTTGAACGCAAGACAGGACTCTTTGATGGTATGAAGAAATGGCTGCAGAACCACGGGAGTTGGGCTTCGAAGTTGATCCGCCGAAAGGCGATTGGTCAATTCACCAAAGAATTGCCTTTTACTGGGGTTGAATCAAGTTATTCCTATTTAATCCGGCAGTAGCCGACGGCTTGTTAAATACGCCTTGTTACAACAGCGAAACGGAACACATATAACAGATACCCCTTACAAAAAAAACCCAAGAGCCGCCCCTGCAGCACTTAACGTAATTACGGCCACCGTACGGGCGACCGGAGCCCCAAAAGATCGAAAATGGACTAACTTAAAAACGGAATGGGTATCTCGATTCTCCAAAAACATTGCACCACATTACAAAATCATATGGAATGTTCTAGAAAGATTTTGTTTTTAACGCGCGAGTTCCAGGAAGCATTCGAGGTCGAGCGCGGAAGAAAACCAAGAATCTGCAATTTTGACACAAAGAAACTATTAACAATCTCGAACTTCGAAAGACAAAACAAAATAGTGAAACGGTAACCCAAAATAAGACTGCAATTAAAATAAGGATACTAATTCTTACGAAGCGGCAAACAAATTAAGAAATTAATTCAAGTGTAGCGGCAAATTTGAAAATCACATAACAGACTTTCTAGGCAAAACGTCTATTACCACTTGCGCTTGAGCTTGAGCTGCAACCCACCACACGTAATTCTCCAATCCGGTTGGCAACTGTCTTAATACTGAAAACCTTCTCTAGAATTTCATCATTCTGACTCAAAGTGACGGAAAAGCGCTTGACAGAGAAGGGGTTCGTGCTCACTAGTAGAGCAGAAAAACACTTAAGAAAGTATAATAAGGTTGTGTATTTTTCAGAATTCCATTACTTCTATGAGTCATATCATAAATACTGAGATATTTATCTTGAAGCAATTGTCTGAATATCGTTCCGCAGTCGCAGACCAGGAAGACCGTAAAACTACACAAATATTGCAAGCTATAGATATCACGAACACTATTCCATTCCGATTCATTGCAAAGTTAGTCCTACTAACATTGCAATTCTATGTATGAACGTGCATGCGGTTACATTTTCCTGAAGCAAAGTTTGAAACTGCGCTTAACCGCAGAGTAAATGGTAATACGTTGAACAGATACAGCTGAAGGGACAACTTACCGTACTTGTAAGTTGCTTCGCAAACTTCATGTCGAGACAATCTCCATGTAATACTCCTACCTGTAAGTTATCTAGAAGATATTAGGTAATATGAACTAAGTTTCCTTTTCATCGCTTTTCGCTACAACCGACAGTAATTATCGGAATTATATAATTTTTCGAAAGTTTGCCCGCATGGGTTTTACATTAGACACTCTTGCGGAACCCATAACTCCTTAAAGTTGGAACTGAGAAAGGAGTTGTAATAAATCCGCAGCTCGCTGTCTATGAATACCTAATAGTAGATTAGTTCTTAACCCGTACCTATCCAGAAACTTTGTTATTTACTCTTATAGCTGAAACAACATTACACTACTTAGCCTAGTGAGGTTTACGAGCGTAGCAGATGCTCCCGTGGAAGTCCCTCAGGAAGCAGCTGTGGGGACAATGTTCCGAACACCACTTTACCGCAGCCCCCGTAATGGCGTTATTCTTTATTGAGGCGTAGGCCCTGACGCTGCTACGAGCTGCGTATCTACGTATCGACCCCTGCCCAGGTGAACTCGTTGTTCACTTACATAACTTACATATTTAACCAGATCACAAAAGACCACTAGATTTATACTCCACTAAATATTACTCGTACATATCTTAAGGTGCTCCCTTAGGATTAGTTTTGTAAAGGGTAGTACAAAATTGGGGGAACGGAAGATGCATAACAGGAATGTGAGTGGCAGTTTCATCATTGCCTGGCTCAACTCTCTTTTATATTCAAAAGTTTATTATTTATGAAACAAGAACCATTTTGGGATTTACTTGTTAAACTTTATGTACTTTACAACGTAAATAATTCATCGTTTTAATATTACGAGACAAAAAATAGATAATTATGGAACAAGGCTTTTCGGAATAAATTTCTTTGTCTATTAGCGAAACATTTTGTTCCATTTAAGGTAACATGAGCAAACTGATTGCTCTTTGAAAATGTAATAAAACCTTAAATACTAATATTAAACAAGGTCTTTTCTAAAGAATGGAAATTCCGCATTAACATAATAATTTTACATAGGGCCCAGATTGCAGAGTATACAATATTTTCGCTCAAAATATCCGCGTTTCCTAGCTTGAAAATCACGACTAAATGACTATTGATTATTTGTGTTGGACGGCATACAGTTTGGCACAGCAACAATACATTGATAAGGACCAAGAGCGCCTTTTTCCAAGTAGCTGCAATAACACGAGATTTTGTTTCCTCTTCCGCAAGATATCAATGATTTAGGATGATGTATAGCCTTCGATTTTCTTATAAACGTTCGCACAGTGCGCCACAACAGCGGAGAGACAAAACTGCCACTTGCGCTTTGACCTTTTATCTCAAAATTGTAGGCAAACGATCGGCTAATAAAATAAAAAATTGATGTTGATGGACTTTTATACATTTATGTCTAACTGTAGGCTGAGTTTTAAACCTGAATACAAATAGAGGGTATCTGAAGCAAACTAAAGTGTACTTTCACTATAATAGACAATAAAAAAAATGTGCAGAATTATCTATGTCTGAACTGGAACCAACTGAAGAAAAAGTTAAGTATATTCGGCCTAGAACAGATAGGCCACACCAACTGATCCGCGGCTAACTTAGCATTACTCCAATTTACAACAGAATCAGCGGTCTACGAAACTGAAGGAAACAGTCTTAAGGTCGTGGAAGCGGTCACCTAGTTTACATTTAAGCTTGAATTTAAGAAACTTGAAAATCTTTTCAGCCTGGTCCCTTTAGTGAAGTGGTAGGTCTTTAATTTTTCAAACCTTTAATTGTAAACCTGTTGTATATACTTTACTTCAACAACTCGTGTGTGTAAAATTAAAGACGACAGTTTTAACAGAAAACATTTATTAAATATACAGCGCAGGAAGGCATTGCTCAAAAAGAAATTACGGAACGACTTCAAAATATCTGTGGAACAAGCATTATCACCTACGAGTAGCTCAAATTTCAAGTAGCAGAAGCATTACGAGGAAGAAAATCTATGAAAGAAAAGCTTAGGTCAGAAAGCGATTGCAGATGAATATTACCTCCCTTGTTGAGAAAGCTAGCCACATCAACAGAAATACAGTTTAAGAGAATCTGCGTGACCATCCGGAATCGGACGTCGCGCGGCCGTCGGTTCGCCGCCGTCATCTCGCCGCAGAGACATCTCGCCGCCGTCATCTAGCCGCAGGGACATCTCGCCGTCGTCATCTCGCCGCAGGGACATCTCGCCGCCCGGCAACTGCGTCTCTATAGCGCCTCAATTTCTGGGCTGGATTATGTCCAGCAATCAATTGTTTGTAAAATAAATCTCTTCCCTGCTGCATTCTGCGTAGAGCATCTATGAACTTCCAGATAGTTGGATGATCCATGCCCAGCTCAACTTGTAGTCGACGATGGGCGGCTTCAGCGTAGTTGTTGGTTCTGTCTTGAGCATTGACGATCCTATTGTAGACGTTCCATGTTTCCTTGACCGCGTCTATTAGGACGTCCAATGTAATTATCTTCTAGCCAATCTAAAAGTAGACGTAGATATTCTGGAATAGCATCTCCAAGGGCATCAACTGCTTCGTCAATATCTTCAACTGGTACAAACGCTAGCGCAGGTATCATTCGAGCAAATAAGGCAAATTCTGGATTTGTGTTCTAATTGTGAATTAGACCCAACAAACTCAGATGTTTTTTCATATTCTTCGTCAAGTGAAAAAAGCATTTATGTATAAGAGCGTTCGGAAACACATCCGAAATGCTTCTAAAAATGGCCAACCCAAAATCGCATGAAACTGAAGTAGGTTCAAGTTCAGGTTGTAGATCCTTAATTGCACGAAATACCCTTTCGTATGTAGCACGCTGATTGTTGGGCAGCAGGGCATAAAAGATTGGATGTACTCCATCATG
>JABXWE010064166.1:0-11530 GCA_014611495.1 Limonius californicus
GCTAATTTGTATGCCGAACGGTATCCAAACAGAAGGCATCCAAATAGTAATGTTATTCGACGATTGGATCAACGAGTGCGAGAAACTAGAAGAACTGCATCCACTCCGGTAGCTGACAGAGACCGTCCTCATCGAGTATTGTTACCACTGGTTGAAGAAAATATCTTAAATGTAGTCGAAAATGAACCAGAACAAAGTACCCGATCCATTGCCAGAATGTTTGATGTTAGCCAAAGAACAGTTCACCGCTTATTACAGCAAAATTGCTTGCACCCGTATCATTATCAACGAGTACACGGATTATTACCAGAAGACTATCAGCAAAGAGTCAGATTCTGCAGATGGTTGCTCCGTGAGCAAGACAGGAATCCTAGTTTTATTGGACATATCTTGTGGACTGATGAAGCTACGTTCACCAGAAATGGAACATTTAATATCCATAACATGCATCAATAGACCTATGAAAACCCGCATGCACTGTACCATATAAATCATCAAGTTCGGTTTAGCGTTAATGTGTGGGGTGGTGTTATTGGTAATAGGCTTATAGGATCACACATTTTCCCTGATCGACTAAACGCGAATAATTTTGTTGAATTCTTAGACACCGATTTTAGGGATCTATTAGATGATGTACCATTAGATTTCTGAAGAAATATGTTTTTTCATATGGACGGGCACCAGCACACTGAGGAATTCAGACACGAAAATGGTAAATCATGAATTTCCAGAACGATGGATTGGTCCTGGCAGTCCATTACCTTGGCCACCAAGAAGCCCAGATTTAAGCTGTCTTGATGTTTTCTTGTGGGGAACATTACAAGCATTTGTATATGCAGTGGAAATTGATACTCGAGGGAAACTTCAGCAACGAATAAATAAAGTAGTTATAATGATTCGACAAAACAATATGCTTGAAAAGCTAGAAGGGAGCATAATACGTAGGTGTATGAAATGCATAGAAGTTGGGGGTAGCCATTTTGATCAATTGCTGTAATTTACAAAATAAGAAATTTAAAACGTAGTCGATATTCCTTACCAGTTACGTACTGTTAATTCAAAAATCCAAGCATCACATTAAATATAGAATATTACCACGAACAAGGTCTAGTATAGCTGTATACAATCTCTTTAGATTCCATATTAAATCAAGTGTGACCGGCGCCGGTAGCTCGGATAGGTTGGCCGTATGCCTTTCACGCAGCTGTCCCGGGTTCGAATCCGGACGCCGAGGTCGGTGGTTTTTTTCTGAGCGATAAAAAACGCTAAAACGGCCCTTCTTCGCGGATAGGAAGAAAAATCGTAGGCCCCGTGTCGAAGTGTTGTTGGGCACGTCAAAAGAACCCTCAAACAGACTAAATTTCCAGGTGTGGTAGAATCGCTCCCTGGCGTCGGTGGTTAGCCATAGTAGCAGAAATAGGCCGACGTTAAATAAAAAATAAAACAAACAAACAAATCAAGTGCGTTGCTATGTGAATCGCAGGCGACTTAACACACAGCTCAGTACGACTGAGCACACAGTGTTGCTAAATTTACAAAACTTTAATTAATAATTCTTCAAAAACTAAACGTTTTCGAGCAAAACGCTTGTAGAATTTTTTGCTCACTTTTTGATGCAGAATCGCGTGATGTAAATATTTTCCGCCATTTAAGATTCACCCTGTATAGGTACATCATTTTTCTAAGTAATAACCCCCTTTGAAATACAATTGTCCCATCGCTCCGGTAGCTTCCGTATTCCCGTCGAAAAAAAATTCTTTTGGTCGAAGACGTAGCCAATTTTGCACCACATCCTTCACTTCCTCATTGGAGGCAAATCGCTTGCCTCCCAAGAACTTCTTGAGTGGCCCAAAGAGATGATTGTCACTTGGGGCCAAGTCCGGACTATATGTCCCAGAATACAGTCGCCATAACTTTACCAGCCAATGGTTGTGTTTTGAATTTTTTGGGCGGAGGTAAGCTTGAGTGACGCCATTCCATGCTAACATTCTTGCTTTCTGGTATATAATGGTGTACCTAGGTCTCATTAGTTGTTATGATACGTGTCAAAAAATCATCGCCTTCATAACGAAGGCGTAGATCTCTGCAAACCTGAAGTCGTTTCTGCTGTTGTTCCGCGGAAACTTGTTTTGCAATCCACCTAGCGCTAACTTTACTAAATTTAAACTTTTCGTGGACGATAGTTTGAACGCTACCAATGCACTAATGCAGACGCACAACGCTTAGCCAAACGATTCGCAAATGTTCGGGTAGGATCGACCTGGAACTTAGCTTGCGACCTAAACTGGAGACGTTGAATGACCTTTGACGTCTGCAGTTTGCATTTAGAGATATAGGTGTAAGAAAATATTTGTGTAGGCGTGTACCATTTTATTATAATACGATTTTAAAAAGTGGCATAAACAATGGAAAACATAGTTCCAGAGGGTTAATAAATAGAGGTTAGTATATAATATAACCGCTCAAAGCAGGTTGGCGAAAAGTAATGCAGAAATGGAGGATGGGGTCTGGGGAGCAAGCTGCAAGTGTACCGAAAGACAAATTTCCTCATTTGCTTAAAGAATTGATGGGTGAAATAGAACAAACTCAAAAAAAAAATGTTCAAGCCGGATTCAGAAAATACGGAATTTTTCCCTTGAATCGCAAAGAGGTTTTAAGTAGGCTTCCACATGAATCTACTGAGGATATAGAAGTCACAGAGCAGGTGAATAACTCCGTTGTATCACTATTAAACGAAATGCGATATGGAAATGCTAGTACCAGTGGCACTCGGAAAAAGAGACGCAAAAAAGTTGACGTACTTGCAAGGAAAAGTCTTACAGGGGCCGATTTTTCTGATGCAAGTGAGAGTGAAGTAGAGGATCATGTGTCACTCCCTGACAGCGATAGCAGTATGGGTCCAGTAGATTTTGAGGAAGAAAGTGATGAAATTCAAGAAGAAGTAGAAGACGGGGGCGAACAAAAAGTAGCAGAACGTTATCAAGAAAAAAATGATATATTGCCCATAGAAAAGTCTACCAGTAATGAAAATCAACTTGAAACATACATGCATGGGAGGTTTTTTACTAACGTTTCGCCAATTAAAAATGAGGAAATTGAAAAATCAATGTGGTTACTTGTTGCCTTTGTGGTAGAAAAATCCGCGAAATCCAATAAGTACAAATATTTTATTGGAAATGACCCAATTAGATTAAAATTACAAGGAGTTTGAAGAAACATTCTTACAAAGTCGTCAGACTTCAGAATATGTTTATGCATTTCCAGAAGTTCCCGATGTCAGTGTATTTTCTTATGAGCAAGTTGTAGTAAAACTGGCCCCAAAAGAGCAGTTAGAAAAAGACAATGCTAAAGGTCGCAGAAGGGGCTTTTTGACATTTGACATGAATCAAAATGTTTTAAATTAAAACCACAAAAGTTTTGGTGTTCTACCTATTTGCCATGTTAAACTTTTTAATATATACATATACTTATTCATTTATTACTTCCTAACCTATATTCCTTCTAATTTAAGTGGTTATTTAAAAAAAATTAATTCTAATATGATTTAAAAACATTTTTATTGTTTCTAGTCACCTACATACCTTGTAAACGTAAAATATGCAGGAAATCAATGGGTGTTTCTATTGACCCCGCATCGAAGGTGAATAGAAACAAACAATATAATTATTTATATGGTGAAAACTGATTTTTTTGGGCAAAATATTAGTTACGTAATGTAATCTACTGTACTTTTCCAATAATTACATTTTCATTAAACACATTCGAATGAAAGATATAAACCCGCTAATGTCGCGAGTTGTTTCTATCCAACCCATTTTACGATATGTTTGCCTATTATGCAGCGCGTAGCAAGATTATTACCACAAACAAATCTTCGTGGATTCATCAGGCAACTGCGACGTAGAAAACCACAAGGTATACTTTTTTGTAACACAGTCGGCTGCTGGCGGATTGCCTATTGGGTGCATTTTGACAAACAGTCAAAAATTAGACGTCTTTCTGGAAACTGTTAAGTCACTGTATGAAATTCTTCCAGTGAGAATCGCCCTTACGTAGTCACATGATAGACAGGAACCAATGATGGTGACTTATTTCTGCAATCATGGCCAATCAAATTTAAATTATTTGAAAACTTGACAACCGAATATTTGGCCCGGCCAAATATTCGAAAACTCCCCGCTAACTACGCTAGCTACGATATAAATGTTTAAATAGTGTATTTTAAATTATACATTTCTGCAATCATGGCCAATCAAATTTAAATTATTTGAAAACTTGACAACCAACGTTTTCATGACGATCACTGCAACCTGATGTTTTGTAAGAAAATCATTTTTTGTAGTTGGTCGGGGGATTCTCTGAACAAATACCCCTCGTTCAGGCATATATCCTTAAAATTTTTCCTTGCTGCCTGGCACGCGTGTTTGTTGCCCCTAAAAACTGCCCGCGCGCTACGCGCTTGGGCAGTTTTTGTTGCAACAAACACTTGTGCGACAGCGCGGAAAATTTTTCAGTAATATGCCGGACACTTGGGATATTGTATATGAAAATTACACCTTCAGTAATTCTAACTGATGACGATCTCGGCGAGAGAAAAGCACTTCAGACAGTTTGGCCTAATGCAAATATGTTATTGTGTACTTTTCATGTTTTAAAATCCTGTTGGAAATGGGTCACTATGGCCAAATATGGAATTTTGAAAGAAGATGCTCAACTTCATTATAGGCTATTTAAAGATATTTGAATGTCAAAAAATATCGGAGATGCTGAAACAGCTCTTATAAAATTTTACGAAAAATGTTTGTATCAGAATTTCGCTGATTATGTGGAGCATATAATTGATCGGATTGAGATGTGGTGCTTACTGTATAGAAATGATCTCATGGCACGAGGATCTGATGAAAATAATTATACAGAAGTTATGTTTCGACTGTTAAAAGAAAGAACAAAAGCATTTAACTTAACGCAACTGACAGATTTTATAATCACTAGTTATGAGTCCTACTTTACACAGCGTATTATGGACCTCATCTTTAACAGAGTTTCTAAAGCCGTTGCAAAAAAGTATTTTCCTGTTGAAAGAGATAATGAAGTCTATAATATAATCAGTCTTGGAAAGATGGATTTTATAGTTAACAGCTCGAGAGATCCAGATATTTTTTACGACGTAGATATGTTTGTTTTCAAATGTTCATGTCCAGTTGGCTATAATGGCCACCATTGCAAGCATCAAGGTGCTGTTGCCAAAAAATATAATATATTTACAGCACCTAATATCTTATCGCTCCACTCCAAGCATATCCTTTATATAATTGCATTGGGAAAATCTGCAAATTCATCTACCTTTGATACACTGAAAATTGATGGAGCTATTGCAACGACCTCAAATCAGAATATTTCTTCTTTCAATGTTTCTTCCTTCCAAAGCCAACAAGATCAGCAAAAATAAGGTCGAGACTTGAAAATGACCCCGAATCTTTTGGACCCGCTACAATAAAATACTTGGACAACTGTAGCAAGTATGCCAAATCAAATCAGTCGTTGATATCAGGCTTGCATTGTGCTTTTAAATATACAGGAATTTCATCTAAAAATAAGAAGCAGGTGGTATTAAGAAAAGGGAAAAAAATACCCGTTCAGCCGACATCAATATCAGGACGAAAAGTTGCAACGACAGGTAGAAAAGCATCGTTAGCTGAACGAAAATCTGGAAAATCTAACAGAAAACAGCAAAAAAGACCACCCCACAAACTGCAACATTGTGTAGAGAATAACATTGGTGTAGGTGGTAATAAATTTAGGAAAGTGATTTTTCCGGAGAACATTATTATTTATATGGTATTTTTACATTTACATAAGAGTAGGTCTGTTTTAGTTGCGATTACATTATGTTTATTTGTTTAAAAAATTGGATTTCATATGAACTAGAGTTGTGATATTATTGGTTTATTAATTAAGAAAGAGTGATTTTTCGCGGAGTACAGTAATATTTATAGGGTATTTTTGTATTTACTCAAGAGTAGGTCTGTTTTAGTTACGACTACATCATATTAATTTGTTCAGAAAATTAGATTTTATATTGCAAATATAAAATTTTTGAAGAATACATATTATGCCTTATTTACATTTTACAAACAGTAATAAACTGCAGACGTGCTATCATATACATCTGCACTTTACGAGTTGATCGACAATTAGACAATCGAAGTAAACTGCAGATGTACTAGGATACACTACATCTGCACTTTACTAGCCTTCTTATTGGGCGGATTAATCTTAAAAAACCGAAGCAATACACTATCCCTTTCCCCCTATCCCCCTTTCTAACGGAGAAAAATCTGAAAATGCGCCTTCTGTTGGATAAGAAGTAAAGCCGTAGGTCCCGTGCCACTGCGATGTGTCACACGTTAAAAATCACTACAGGAGCTGGAATTACCCCAGATAGACAAAATTCGTAGTTAGGGTGTACAATAAGCCAATGATGGCTGCGGCGGATACACTCTCCTTCAGATAGCTGGTCCGTCCAAGGGTCTTCCCAATCAACACAGGTAGGTGTCACGTAGGATCGACTTTCCTTACGTAAAAAATTATGTAAGGCATAACAAGCAAGAACTATCTTGTCTACTGTTTCTAAATTCACGCGTAAAGTTGTTTGTAAAACCTGGAATCGACTAGCGAGAATTCCGAACGCATTTTCTACTACTCGTCCGGCACGGCAGAGATGATAGTTGAAAATTTTCTCATCATGGGAAATTCTTTTACTTGCATAAGGTTTCAGGACATTTTCTTTTAGAGAGAAGGCCTCGTCCCCAATGAAAACGAAAGGCAAACATACATTTCTGTTTAGAAAGCTAGTTGGTGAAGGAATGTTCATTTTTCTTCTCTAGCAAATCACCAAATTCTGTGTCCTGGAGAACGCCTCCACTCGAAACTCTTCCGCTAGTTCCACAGTGAACGTAAATGAACTCATAATGAGCATTGACAATTGCGAAGAGAACAACACTAAAAAATACTTTGTAATTATAAAAATAGGAGCCACTGTTTTCAGATTTCCTTATGGCAACATGCTTGCCATCCATTGCGCCTATGCAATTTTCAATCTGCCAAAACTTCTTAAAGTCTTCCGCAATGTTGATCCAATCTACCTGGGTTGAAGGGAACTGGGAAAAAATTACAATTAGACCATTACATTCTAATCTATTACTAACACAAAGTACTTTTGCAGGAGAATGAACCGTCTACATCGAATACAACAGAGAACCCACAAGAGAGATCAGATTTAAGCACACCCTAACTTCCGAATCCCAGTGAAACACGGGCAAGCACGCCATGTCGGCCGCATTCAATTCGCAAGAAACAAAATATTAGTGCGATTGAAAAGAAAAAAGAATGTTTTCTGGATATGGCAATAAGTGTACTGTCTTAGCAAACTATGAGTAAGGCATTTTGGAACAATGTTGCTCTCCAACTAGAGGACATGGTCCGGCGACAGAGAGTTATTGCAGAGAAGCTCCTCTTTTACGGAAAATTGGGCAATCTGATGGAAACTTCTTCAATCTCGCTTCATCAACAGAACTTCAGTACTCCCAATGACGCCAATCAGTTTTTTTACGGCCAGCCTGCTCCTCACCGGTATCCATTGAACCAACCATTTAACCCACCCCTAATTAACCCTCGAATTCCTTACTTGATTAGACCTCCACAACATTCAGACTATGTTACGCTGCAAACTAGACCGGGCAGTGCTGCATCTTCATCCCACGTCTGGCAAAATTCCATTCCAGCATCCATAACCACTTCTGCCACCTCGTCAGAAATCACCACCAAATGTTTCTACCAAGAAAAATAGCACACACGCAAGAGATGACATCGATCAGTTTTTCAATTTTGATCATCATGAAGGTGTTCTGCAGCCTAATATACAGTAAAAAAATAAAGCCTGTCCGCTGATTCAGACTATTTACAATATATGCAAAGAAAAAATGTTTCACAAATTTTTGTAAAATAAAAATATTGCAAATTTATTTTATTTTTATTATGTTCACTTACTTTAAGATAATCCTCATGTAGAACATCGTAAATGGCTGTGCATGGTTCTGGTATAATTCTCCTTAGAAGTTGTGAAGATATAGCACAGCTGAATTTGAGGTTTTCATAGGTTCTTCCACGAGCCAAAAACTGTAAAGGGGCCACAAGACCTTCCTCTGCGTTAACCGACTCCCTCATCGCTGTATTTTGCTTCCCAATGCTGCCAAAAACACGATTCAGAAGTTCTTGAAAAGTTGATTAGCTCATTCGTAGATAGTTTTTCAAATCTTGAGGTTCGCTGGCAGCCATCTCTTTCAAAAGAGGCATATGGCTATGTGCTATGCATATGGCTAAATTTGTTCCGCTGTTTATGCCAATTCTTCGCCCACAAGCGTCGCCGTTTTTTTCTTTTTACTGTGTCATCCAAACACACAAAACCACCCAAAATCGCTGCCATCGTTTGGAAATCCATCGCGATGTGATGCTCGCGGTTGCAAAGATTCAACTGAAGTTGGCCCATTTCGTTCAAACGTGTATGAGAGTTGACGAACATGCTCGGCTCCGGGTTGGGCTCAAGGCACTTTCTTCCGAGCCGAGTATGTTCGAACGTGTATGCCCCGCTTAAGAACTATAGTATTGTGTATATTTCCATTTGGAAAATTGGGGCGTACCTGCAAAGTGGAAAGCTGAGATTTGCCTTGGCTGTACACCGTATACTCCTGCTCCAGCACCTGTCTCAGTTTTTGAGCTGTCCTTGTACCAGATTAGGTGTCCAGGAAAAAAGTCCTGTCCAGTTGCACCCCACTCTATTAGATCCTGATTTAAGACCTCACAGAGTGTAACTGTAAGTGCTTTGACGTCATAGGGTTCGTTCTCATGTCAAACACAGGACCTCCAATGTTATCAATTAACCTCGTGTGTTCGGTCCCTGCATGTAGATTGTCCTGTGAGCTCTGCAATCTATGTAGTCCCAATCTAGCCTCCCCCTAATCAGAAGGTGCAGGGGAGAAAGATCAAGAAGAGATTCCATTGTGCATGCTTAGACACAGAACTTGTCCGAAAATTCTACTGCGTCACAAGTTTTGTAAAATTGTGAAAAAAAATTCGAGTTATGTCATACTAGCCTTAAACAATTCATTTGATTTAAACATACCGTGGACTGTTTATATTCCCATGCGCCTGGCACTTACCTTGAACATACAATACAATCTAGATATTTCAGCATGTATTAAATTTTTTTAAGGAAGTTGCTTCAAGTATCGTTCCCTTACAAATAAATGGAATTAATTGATTATGATTTTTAAGGAGGGATCAAGGTAAATCAAGCAATAAATACCACTTATCAAAAGTAAAAAGAAATTTTAATTAAGAACGAAAATACAGCAATGTTCTAATCTAACACCAGTTGGAAAACTTAGAAACTAAGTGAGAACAAATGCCATCTCCTTCCGCAGATATTTTAAGTAAAGGACACATACTCAAATGGCGAGACTTGCCTTAAATTTAAATAAAAGTCTAAACAGAAAACGTTCAATGTTAGTTCTGCTGATAAATCCACATGAACAAAGTCAAAGCTATAAACTTTCCTGAACTATCACAGAAACATTGTGCATAGTCTCTCCATTTAAAAACGCCGACTATTTCATCTTACCACCAACCAATCACTTTCAATGAATGATTCAACCATGTACCAAAAAATAACGAATAAATTATTTTTTCTGAATCTTATCCATCGAGATTTGAACCATAATCATACACAGTTAGTGATTAGTATGTTTCTTTTGCATTATTGAGTCAATAATCATTTACAGGGCGTTGTCTTAGTATTAGCCAGCTAGTTACTATGAACCTGTTAGAAACATAGTCATGAAAATTTAACTGCATGAGAAAAATCATGGTGGGCAGGGAACCATTTGCTTCTACATAAAATTCTATACTTGTAATTTTACAATTCTCAGATGTGGAAATTGCTTGCACATGAAGGGTATCGCGGAAAATAACATTTTTTTGAATATTTAATGCATTTATTCAGACAATACTAACCAAAACAAAAGCAATAGTGTTGAGTTATTAACATTTTTTGTCTTCTAATAAATATAACAAAACCCTTTACAAAGTATTATTTATTTCCCAATTCTGCTGTAATTATTGCTTGTAGAGATTCCATTATTCTTTGAATAAAAATATAAATCAGATCCTGTTCTTTTTGTATGATTAAAACATTAAAAAACAACACGAGTCATCTAAATTTAAGTGTAAAACTTGGAATTTATCTGCAATAGACATCAAACAATAAAGTTATGCATAACTCTGTTAGTTTTGGCTAAGGATAAAAAAATAGGAAAAGTTCAAATATTCTGTTACATTACGAAGATTCCATTAACAAAATTTACTGTTACACATAAGACAAAAAATAATAATTTCAACGCTTTACAGCCTTTCGACAGAAAAATATTTTCAAGTTGACTGAAAATAACAAATGACTTATACTGATAAGTGATAACCTCACAATTTCATGAAGAATCGAAAAAATATACAATGTTGTATTTAAAATAACTAAGTCAGGCGATACTATTTAAAAACAGTTGAACATGTAAATAATTCCAATGTGCCTACCAAAGTCTATTCTCCACACCCAACAATTTCCATGAAGATATCTCTAAACGTTTCAGAGCAAATAGCTGACTAATATTAGTAGCAACACCCTATATAATTAACAATACCACAAATGAAAAAATCTAATTAATTGTATCTAAGATTTTTAATAATACACCAGTTACAGTTCTTAAAACATCGCTTTTATTAAAGTAGACAAAGATGAAATAATCTACAGACCTAATTTTTCATAAAATCAATGATCATCTACGTGGACTCCAAAATATTTCTCATCCACATGGAAAATCAAGAGTCACCAAACTTAATCGTACGTGAAATGTCTTAACAGTATTTCTTTCCTATAAAATTTCAGTCTGCTCCGTGAATTCTTTCCACACCTTATAAAACTAAAACCTAACCTAAAAGTATACAAAATTATAAACTTGAAAGAATGTCCTACCTCTACGAAAAATCTTATTTTATACATAAGCAAATAAGAGTACCTCTCTATTGTGAACATCAACAACCACGAGTTTATTGGAATAAAGAGGCAAAATTATGTACGCAGTAGAAAATAAAACGAAAGATGAACAGGAATGACGATAATGCTGCTTAATAGTGAACCGGCTTTAGAAGCGACCATAAGGGCTGCGGGGGGAGCGGCCTCGACTTCGCCTTGCTACCCGGGGTGGAAAATTTGGCTGGCCCCTTCCACGATGAGATTCTAAAAATAAACCTTCACGTGTTGAGGTTATGGAATCAAAATGACAGGAAGTAATCTCTATTTGCAAAAATATTTACACTATCGCAGAATACAAAATAAAATAGAACACAAAATAAAAAGAAGCCTTCAATTTTCAGAACAATCAAAACTTACGTTGATGCCTAGACTGTTGCTGCTGGTCAT
>JABXWE010064167.1:0-12571 GCA_014611495.1 Limonius californicus
TCTGATTTAAATTTTCTAACAATTGTTTGTATGGTTCGAATACAAGGAATAAGTCTTTCTGGATATTTTAGTGAAAATAAGTCTCTCGCAGTTCTTATGCTGTTGCCATTCTGATACCACATTAGAATTTCCACTTTTTCATCTTTACTGTACATGGTTGTATAAAAATAGCAAAAAGATACTAAATAAACAAATTTTATTTTTAACCTTGAATTAATGTAATTGTTTCGGCCACAGCATGCTTGAGTTGTCTGTATAGTTGGTTGCCTGCATAATAAGAGTAATTGTGCGTCCTTTTTAAAAGTATACCTACACAGGCAATGTATACTAAAAAGAAAAATTCCCTGTATGTTGATTATTGAGGTACCTATCTTGAGGGCCGAATAAACTAAAGACGAATCAGCTACACATTTCTAGAATTAAGTGTGAGAACTAAAGGAAAATGACGTAGTTGTTCTATTTTCTGTCTTTTTGTTGAATGTACTTGTAACATTCTAACAATTTATGTGTTGAGTATCAAACGAAACCCAAAAGATTAAATTCACTGACGTAACAACGCTAGTTCTCTTACGTCTGGAATCACTGGTAATTTTCTTTTTAACTGGATGTGTATATGAAATCGGTATTCGCGATAATTAAGCTTATATATCAGCATTAGATCATTACCAATATATTTTCTCATAGCCCGATTATCACGTATGCATGTCTAATAGTAGGTTGACAATGGCATGCATGTATAAAGGTATACAGAAGTATTTTGTACTCTCTCAAAGAAGGGTAGTATATCAGAAACTGACATCAAATTAACAGGGATATATCATGCACGGCATAATAGTTATGGAACTTAATCCAATTAACGTTAAGTTTCTATAAACCTCCAAGAATACAACCGGTATTAAAAAATTCGGTAAAAATATCACCAAAATGCTGCCCCGATTTAAAATACCATTCTGTTTATGTGGTTGAGACAATTGCTCGTGACAGCTATTGTATACAAAAGAAGCAAAACTTTATTCGGAAACTAAGGGTCGTTAATATTCCCGTCGAATGAGGGGCATAGTCAATTTAGTGCATTGTGGGGGTGCACGCCACTTTGCCGTGGGTCTGTCATAGTTAGAGTTGGGCAAATGCATATTTGCATATCTTTTCCTATTGAGCATAACTTGCTAATTTTTCGTGTATACATGTTTTTTAATGTTTAAACTCATAAAAAGTTAATATTTGCATATTTTGCATGTATTACAACTTTACGGCATGTGGCATATGTTCGTACATATTTTGTCTTTTAAGGACATGAAAATGCACATTGTAGCAAAACAAAAATTAAAAAGTAAAATATTAAACAATTTTTTCGGAAATGAATGTTCTATAATTTCTTACGGGGAAATATCTCAGTATTTCCTAAATATCTGACAACAGAAAGTTCAAGTAAACGCAGATTTAGCTTATAGGACAAAGACGGTATCAGTCGGGTAGGTACTTAGGCATTCAGTGGACAATTCTGGACATTTCTGGGAAAATAGTACATATTTGGGAATTTAGCTGATTCTTAGAAGATATCGTTATTGTGTATTTAGTGCTTACCGAAGGGGTTGGTAAGTTTTCAGTTTCTTTTTTGCGTCATTCATTCTTGACAGAGCTTCAAGCTTCAACCCGAAATTTGTGAAAATGCCTAAAGTTGGTAGTTCAAAAACCGATTTAATTAAAAAGTGGTTGAAGCTGCAAGCATGCTTTAAAGATGATGGAAGTGTTGCGTTTTGTACCGTTTGCACGAAAGAGATATGTATCCCGTTATTTTAATTTAATAAAATATTCCCTCTGTTTAAACATTGGCAACCCAGAACATCCCTTAATGTCAAATTAAAAGATTAAATTCCAAATTGTTATTTGATATTATCATCAGCCATGGGATTTAAGAATTAAATTAGAGATTTAATTAATGTAATATTGCAAAGAAATCGGCAAATCTCCCCTAAATTAGTTGCCATATCCCCTAAGCTCTACTAAATTATTGTACTCAGTTATTGTTTTTATGATGATTTCGTGCAGCATTCCATTAAATAATTTGGACGTTCCAGAATTTAAACAATTCTTGGAAAAATAAATAAACAGCTTCCAGAACGCGCCTTCCAAAATTATACGAAGAAAATATTCAAACAATTAGGAACGCTATTTTGAATAATTATACTTGGTTTAGTGTTGACGAAACCACCGATGCCAAAGAAAGGAATACTGCGAATTTTATTGTTGGCGTCTTCAACGGAAGCCCTTCTTCCAGCGTTTTATTTGCTGTTAAACAACTCGAAAAACCAACCATTTGACAATTTTACGTTTCGTCAATGAAACCATTTCATTATTGTATTTGTCAAATCAAATACCATCAGAAAGAATTTTATACATGGTAACTGATGGTGCAGCATACATGGCGAAAGCTGGTCAAAACCCAAAAATGTATTTTCCTAATATAATTCAAGTGACCGGTTTGGCTCATGCAATGAATAAAGTGGCCGCAACAATTCCAGACGAATTTCCTTGAATAAATTAATTAATAACGGCAAGAAAGTATTCCTAAAATCACCAAGTAGCGTCGAAGTTTACAAAGAACGGCTTAAGGTTGTTCCCTTACCTCCACAGCCAATCCTCACTAGATGGGGAACGTGGATTGAAGCTGCTCTATTTTATTGCGAACATTATAGTCATTTTAAAACTGTTATTAACTCTTCTGATTCAAGTTGTGCTCAGTCCGTGGCAGATTGTCAAGGTATTTTGAAAAGTTCTGCATTAGAATCTCAATTATCCTACATAAAGGCTCATTTTTCTGAAATTCCGAACATTATTAATAAACTGGAAATACGACACCTACTTCTCGTGGATTCTTTAGAATAATTCAAAAATTTTCATTCCATCCTCTATAAAAATAAAAGTAAATATGTAAAAAAATTAGTAATAAAATTGACGAATGTTTCTGTTTAAAGAAATCACATTTGTTTAAATATTGCCCAGTAACATCGTGTGATATAGAAAGAAGTTTTTCCAGCTATAAAAATATATTGAAGGAAAACAGCGGAATTTTGTAGTTGACAATATTGAAAAACATATGGCTATTTATTGTAATACAACTAATAGAGAATAGATTGTAAATAGAATATTGTATGCATAATTTGTTGTTTATACTTCTCCTATATGTTCTCTATTTTTCGTGTATCAAGTTTTAAATTTTAAGAACATTTTTCTAGTGTAGTTCTAGTAGGGTATGTTCCTTTTTGCATATGCTTGTAATTAAAAATACTGAAGAACGATAATTGTATTATTTCTCTTTTAACAAAATACGACAGCATTTGATTCAAAACTTGCTTTAACTTATGAATTACAGTTTAAAATAAATATCAGAATCTACCGGATTATGCCATAAGTATACAATTTTTAGGAATTTAATATAAATAAAATTTGTATTTAGTGAATCCGCAAGTGCATATTTCAATAGGTTACTGCATATTCGTGCATATATTGAAGGCTTTTTGTGGCATATATTAGTGCATATATGCACTATCTTTACGGCATATCTGCCCAAGTCTAGTCATAGTATTCCGTTGTATAATAACGGGCTAAAATGAACAATGCAATAGAAAATCCCACCAACGATAAAGCGCTGTGATTCGTTTTCTTTATGCAAAGAGAATAAAAACGCTGCTGAAATGTATCAAGAAATATGTGAGTTCTACGGTTTTAGGCATTGGTGTAGAAAATTCACAGATCGCTGAACAAACGTGCACGATGAGGAACGAAGTAGGAGATCTTCTGTTGTCAACGAATATTTTGTGTAAAAGTGTTTCAGAAAATTCGTAATTATCGGAGTTTTACGATTTCGGAAATAGCCCTAAATTTCACGTACGTTACCGAATAAAATGGTCATGAACAGGTTACAATACCACAAAGTTTGTGCGAGTGACGAATGTTCACAAAAGCCAGGCAATGGCCTCCGCACTGATCTTTTTAAATAGCAACGAAGCTGTTGAGAACTTGAATCACATTGTGACTGTCGACGAAATTTGGATTTCGTACACAAATGTTGAAACCGACCAACAAGCATGCGAGTTCCTCCAAAGACAAAAAGTTCAAGCAAACGTTCGAGAGTCGATAGCCAAAATGTTATGGCTACTGGAAAGGCGCATTGTTGGTTGATTTCCAGGAACGCGGACGACAATTAATGTATACATTTGTGGTGAAACCTTAAGAAAATTGAGGATGGCCATTCAGAACAAAAGGCGAGGATTGCTGACTTCTGAAGTCGTGCTCGCACTGTGCAACCATCCCACATATAGTCGCGGCTTAACACCTCTTCCTTCATCTTAAGCAGTTTTTAACAACGTGCTACGTCTTCTCGATGACGACGACCTCAAAATGATGTTACAGGAAGTGGCAAGGTTCGATGAAGAACGTACACAGAAACATGTACTACGATATGATTAGGTAAGTGATTAAATTCGAGTGCTGGCTATGCAGAGAACTAGTTTAGGAGTGTATCTACGCTTTAAGAATAATAAATGTTTTTTTTTTTCAATTTTACGTTTTTGTTTTACGGCGATTGGCCCTTTAATTAAATTAATTTCCGAATAAACCTCGTACCCTGTCAAATATTTTCAAATCTTATCGCTGCTAAACTTATGTCGATGTTGAGGTAACACGGAAAATTTGGTTTTTAGGGAAAATATCGCGCCCCGCTGCTCAACCTACCAAGAGCGGTTGTTGACAACAGTTCACAGACAATGTAAAATTAAAACCTACTACTTTTAACTGCATGTTCAGAGGATGACACAGCTTCACTGATGAATTTTAAAGCACGGAACAAAGTTTTATAATTACATTGTTAGAAGTAGGTCGCTACTATTTATAATGGTTGAAAGCATCTTATCGCTTTGTTGATATGATAATATGTTCATACGAAACTGCTATGAAAGATGCCAACTTGCCGCAACTAATATTACAATCATGACGCGAATTCAGCGGTCGTATTTCCAAACAAAATGTAATTTTGTTTGTTACTAATATGAAATTTCTATAATTTATCAGTATGTAAGTCCCGTAGAATGAGAGATTATGCCAATTTTAGGTGATAAGGGCATTTATTGTTTGTGTTTATACTTACAGAGATATATCTAATCAATGTTTCGTTGATTTGCGAGAGTTAATAATGTTCTAATTGAAAATATGGGAATGTAAGTTAACAATATTTACCTCATAATATAAATACGAATATTTTAAAATATACTATTGCGAATAAAATTGTATTTATTAACATTTAGAGGTTGGTTCACTAGTTTTTGAATTAATAGTACGTTTAAACTGTAGATACAGCTTTAAATAAATACGTGGTACATTATAACATTATTTAATATGTAGACTTTTACATGTAAAATAACGTTGAAATGAGTTTTAAAAATATTTAAACTCTCCAATCTTGCAACAGTCAAAGAATGATAACCAGGCTGATACAAATTCACCTGTATAAAAATTATGGAATCTGGATTTATGTTCGTCATTTTTCGATAATCTGGGTTTTCTACAGGACTGCTGATTTGCTTACGCATTTGAAGATAAATATGGATCTAATATTAATACTATAAATATAGCTTACAAAATAGTAGTGATAAAGCTCACTTAATCATAACTTCATAAATACCGCGATTAAAATTCTTTACAATAATCAGAAATTTCTAAGTTGTTGCACCTAAACACTCCTGAGATTTTTAAGAAATTTTATTATTTATTCAGACGTGCTCTTTGAATCTTAAATTTAATTCAAGGATCCCATACTTTCCAATTAGGTTATTTATATCCTATATTTTATTATTACTGCATGTGGACATTTTCAACAGAAAATTGAGTGCCACAACACCATTCTAGTAACATCTGAGAACAATCGTTTACTGTTATTCCTTCTTCTACTTTCTATTTTAAATACTTTTACAAAGCCGATGTGTTTTAAAAATATCGCAGGACACATAAAACATCTCTTTGATTTGAATCAAGCAGAAAACGGACATCTTCTTCCTTTGGCTGTTTATACTATCGGCCTCGACTTCGGATATCTCCATTGCTGAATCTTTCTTCTCATGTACAAGACGAATATTTCCGCTAAAAGTCAAATTCGTCCTTTGTAACCACAGTAGGAGGAAGCTTTACATTCAATATTTACCTGACGTACTTTGGAAGCTCTATCTAACTATATCACTTTACGTTCGAGGTACATACTACATTGTTCTTTGAAAAAAAGAAGTTTATTACTGTTCAAATTTAAACCATATTCTGCTACTAAACACCCAAAAAATGGGATAAATACTACAAAGAGGCTTATTTCTGGAGTACTTTTTACAATTTCTATATCCACTCCAGGCAGTTCAATATCAGTAAAATATCTATTAATTATCATCAAATATATATTAGCTGCTGTATCGCCCATTATACGTATATATATTTCGATGTATTTTTGCGTTATTCTGGCATGTAATTTACAGAAAACTTTCTTATTTATAAACGTGTTTCTTATCCTAAAATGGCATAAACGTCGTTGGATACCCAGAATAGAAGAACTGATTCCAATTTGACAGACTTTAAAATTGGGCAATAATTCGAGAGAACATACAAAGTACTAAAAAATTTTACAATAGCTACATTGAAAGGTAATTCTAGTTTTCTATTTATACCTTGGAAATTGATTACGACAGAATTTCATAGCAGATTGTTTAGGAATGGCACGCATATAAGATGTACAATATTTATTAGAGCGAAATTGAATTAATGTGTTATTAAGTTCTACAAATCTAAAGGAGGTTCCATTGCAGTTCTAAGATCAACTCATAATTTGTGATGCTAATTGTTTGTGGATGACGACTGATGACGGTCATTTGCTGCCCTGTAGCTGCTAACGGTTTTATTAAAGGCTTACAGAAGGGAAATATAATAAGGGAAGAATCCTACATCTATTATTTACGAACCTAATAAAAGCATATGATAATACACCGATAACCAAACTGTGAGAACCCATGGAAGAACCAATATTAACAACGTACTAATCAAAGCTGTACAAAAGTTGTTATACGAAGAGGCGGCAATGAAAATTAAGGTGGGAGACCTAGCATCCAAAGAGATCATCGTAAACAAGAGACTCAAACAAGGGTGTTGTGTCTAACCCAAACTGTTTAAAATATACGTATATACGCCTTAAAGAACTGGAACAAATAATGTATGAGTATGGGAATATCTATAAATAACAAAACCCTACAATTTTCTGCAATTTGCTCAGGTCCTCCTGGCACAAGAGACGCAGGATCAAGAATATATGTCAAAGAAAATAAAGGAAGAATATGTAAAGGCGGGATTATCAACGAATGTAAATTAAACGAAATATTTACGCGTAGGAAATTAATCTGGGAAATAGGGAGAAAACATCAATATGTGACAACCACAAATATCTAGGCGTGAATGGAATATGGTGCATCAAAGAAAAAAAAGTATCACATTGTATGGATCGGAAGTATGAAGATGGAATAAAGCAGAAAAGAGGAGACTAGTAACATTAGAAATGGATGCCCTAAGAAGATCATTCCGAATATTTAGAAAAGAAAGAGTTCTCAGCGGAAGAATTAACAGTAGAACAGCCGCACCGGTTAATTTGACCGGTAGTCGTGTTTAAACAGCACATGGAAATAAAATAAAATATTGTAAAAAATGTAGAATCGAAGCAACTGATATGAGAACGACATTGGAATAGAACCCTGCAGAAAGAAAGAAGAGAAGGAGACCTAGAACATGGGGTAACATCGTGAGAAAAGCAATAAGTGAGAAAAAATTACGACGCGAACACTGCCAAGATAGACGGAGATGGAGGAAGAGTTTAGAGATCGTACAGCATCGGCAGACAATATAAAACCGAGTATATGTACATATACAGAGTGATTCTAAACATGCGCGAAATACTTTAACTAAATCATTTTGATCCATGATGGAACTCCAAGTGGGCGAAAATTGATAAATAAAACGCAAAGAACCTTGTCTAACCCACGATTTAATCAACCAAAAATTATTAACGTTTTCGGTAACTCATTACCATCCTCAGATATAAACTAAAAACACAACAAGACAGAACTATTAGACTAACTTCTGTCTTGTTGTGTTTTTAGTTTATATCTGAGGATGGTAATGAGTTACCGAAAACGTTAATAATATTTTGGTTGATTAAATCGTGGGTTAGACAAGGTTCTTTGCGTTTTATTTATACTTTAACTACATATAGCTGAGCTTATTTAACCCATTAATCACCTAGTAATTTTTTTTAAATCGTGTTACATGTGTCGGAGATTTTATTACATCAATTGACTATAATGTACATAACTGTATTGTTTCTAGTCGGATTTTGATAATCTTCATTGTTTTGGAAAGCTTACAGTCCGTGCTTACTTATAGTCTCTAAAACGTGAATTGAATGTGAAAAGTGGATGAAATCTGTCCCAGAATTGGTTCTAAAAGTTTGTAAATTAGGTATATGTAACCTTGTCTTTTTTTTCAGCCTTGTTAAATAACTCTTGAAATTTTAAATTTTCAAAAACAATTGTAAAGACCTTCTTGTTGGAAAACGGATTAGTTCATAAGCTGCATATAAAAAAATTATCACGGTTTTAAGATATACCTTAATTAATAAATTATTACATCAAATGTTTCACTTCTGAGTCAGATTTCATCTACTTTTCACATTTAATTATACACTGAACTGAAAGCTTTCCAAAATAAAGAAGTTATCAAAATCCGACAAGAAAAAAAAGTAATAGACATTTGAGCGAAGTTATGTAAAAATCTTAGAAGTCCCATATCTGCGTAACGTCGGCGAATTTAAAAAAAATATATGATCTAGGCCTTATACCAATTAAGTGAACTTAAGCTCTACTTATTTTAAATATTGTAGCATCGTATTAAAGTAAACGTTGCTTAGTTTTTAATTATGTTCACTCTACATTAGAGAAATACACGTTACGTAAATGTCTCTTTTCCTTTGATGCGCTAACATCGCGGACAGCATTATGTTTACATTTTAGAGCATGTGCTCTGATTACATCTCAGAAAATCACCAGCCTCTTTTCAGTTTCGCGGAAAGGTAATTTACATCAATACCGCATTTCAATCTACATTTCTCCTTCATTATATTTACCTGTTCTTAGGAATATCGGAATACAATTCATTCTTATGTTTGTATTCGATTTGATAATTGACAAATACGGTTCCTGATTTCTTAAACTCGAGGTCTTAGTGAGTTGACTTTTGGTAAATTTTTGGTAATGTAGTTACGATGCAGCTTTAGGCTCAAATGCATAATCGCATAACGGTCTCGGTTACGTACTCAAAAACCTCATTGATGCGCAGCTTACTAACTACCTGGTGTTGCAGCAGCGGTGTCTTGCGGTATGCATTGCAGACATGCTAACGTTGTGCAATGCCCAATCCGATCCCACTCTACCCATTAAACTCCTACCTACCTACTGGCATGGGGTTGCCCTGGCGTAATCCAGGAGTGACCCTCGAGTCAGCTCCATGTCAGATGATGATGATGATGATTAATGTAGTTACGATGCAGCAATAGGGAACGCGATGGGGCAGTGCGAATAAGCGCTGTCAATAGAGGTTACAGTGACATGCGGTTCAATCGGCCGCGTGATCAAATCCCAGTTGAGGCAACCGTATTAAGTTTAGGATACATGTTGCATGAATGGCTAGTATGTAAGGGACGCCCACACGCCCCTGAAGTAATGCGAAAGCGGTTCAGGGGGAGGGCAGTAGTGTGAATGCTACGGTGCAGCAAACAACGTACTGACTTTAGTCAGATTAATTGTAAAATGGCAATAAACGACGAGCTTGGGAAAACTCTTGGCTATGCAGTTCAAACTTAAAAATATTTTAAACGAAATAAGAAGTTAATAATCTGGCGTTGAATAAGGTATTGAAAGTTCTTTTAGTCTTCTTAAAAATTATTGTAATCAGGCAATTACAAATTAAATTGCTCGTAATGTAATTCTCTGTTTATAGGCTAAAAATACGTAATCTTTATGTAAAAATATTCATAAAAAATCTATTTCCAATACTTGCTAGAACAAAATCATTTATTTATATTACATAACAAGGTAAAATTCTAAATACATGTAAATTGAATGTAACAGAAGCGTTGATATTTATAAGTTAACCAAATAAAAGTTTTGGAATATATATGTGGAAGGCCACAGTCTACCCACCACACTCAAGGGCTGCAGAGTGGGTAAAAACACAATTCGCATCCAACTCCTACTCGGACTCCTGATTATTTTAACAGTTCGACTCGGACTCCGTCAAAATTAAATACTAAGATATTTTATGGCGTGTGTAATATAAAGTGAAAAAATATATAAATTTAAGATTCAGAATTTGAGACAAAATGCAAATTAAAATAAATCTAAATTTGTACTCTATTATAAACAGAAATAAAATTTAAAAGTGAACTCGTAATCGGAGTGGGTAAATTTTTTCCGACTCCGACTTCGACTTCACCGACCAACAATTCTTACTGTACTCTGACTCCACAGCTCTGGTTTAAACACATCTAAATATGTATCAAATAAAGAGTTGCTGAGACAACACTGTGTGATAGTTACTAGTGATGGGTATAATCGAATGATATTAATAATCGAATGATTAGTATTCGAATGCTTTTTGTAATCGAGATATTCATTCGAATTAATCTCAGCCACTAAATGTTCTTAACGTAAGGGTAATATGAAAAGCCGGACAGATTACAAATGATCGTAACTGATTAAGATTAAATAAATTTGGTTTATTTGATATTTTTAAACAGTGACATACATTGCTGAAATTATTTTGTTTATTTATTGACTTTATCACAATAATATATTTAATTGAATAATAATTGACCTAAAAAATTCTAAAATAATATTTTTAAATTTAAGTATAGAAAAGTAGAAATACATAATTGTAACTTAAGCCTGTCTGGTTCGAAATTATAAAAACTTATTTTGCTAACTCAGCTGTACACGCAACCCCTACCACACAAAACAAGTCAAATATGTTACTTTGTAGTTTATGTTTTAGTATCTTCTCGAATTACGAATTCATTCTAATACTACTAAAATTATATACGGACACATACAATATTTCGATTAACAACCGAACAACGAAACAAAAGTAATCCGAGAAGTTTTTACCATTCCAATGAACTACTCGCATCTCAGAATACCTCGAAATATATGCTTAATCGAATATTTCGAATTGTTTCATTCGAGATGCGCGCGCCTCTAAACGAATGTAATCCGAGAAGTTTTTATTATTCGTATGATTGCTCGCGTCTCGGAATATCTTGAAATATATGCATAATCGAATATTTGGAATAGTTTCATTCGAGATGCGCGCGCTTCTAAACGAAGGTAAGCCGAGAAGTTTTTATCATTCGAATTAACTACTCGCATCTCGAGATATCTCGGAATATATGCATAATCGAATATTTGGAATAGTTTCATTCGATATGCGCGCGCCTCTAAACGAACGTAAGCCGAGAAGTTTTTATCATTCGAAGTAACTACTCGCAGTTCTAGATATCTCGAAATATATGCATAATCGAATATTTTGAATTGTTTCATTCGAGATGCGCGCGCCTCTAAACGAATGTAATCCGAAAAGTTTTTATTATTCGAATGAGTTGCTCGCGTCTCGGGATATCTTGAAATATATGCATAATCGAATATTTGGAATAGTTTCATTCGATATGCGCGCGCCTCTAAACGAACGTAAGCCGAGAAGTTTTTATCATTCGAAGTAACTACTCGCAGTTCTAGATATCTCGAAATATATGCATAATCGAATATTTTGAATTGTTTCATTCGAGATGCGCGCGCCTCTAAACGAATGTAATCCGAAAAGTTTTTATTATTCGAATGAGTTGCTCGCGTCTCGGGATATCTTGAAATATATGCATAATCGAATATTTGGAATAGTTTCATTCGATATGCGCGCGCCTCTAAACGAACGTAAGCCGAGAAGTTTTTATCATTCGAAGTAACTACTCGCAGTTCTAGATATCTCGAAATATATGCATAATCGAATATTTTGAATTGTTTCATTCGAGATGCGCGCGCCTCTAAACGAATGTAATCCGAAAAGTTTTTATTATTCGAATGAGTTGCTCGCGTCTCGGGATATCTTGAAATATATGCATAATCGAATATTTGGAATAGTTTCATTCGATATGCGCGCGCCTCTAAACGAACGTAAGCCGAGAAGTTTTTATCATTCGAAGTAACTACTCGCAGTTCTAGATATCTCGAAATATATGCATAATCGAATATTTTGAATTGTTTCATTCGAGATGCGCGCGCCTCTAAACGAATGTAATCCGAAAAGTTTTTATTATTCGAATGAGTTGCTCGCGTCTCGGGATATCTTGAAATATATGCATAATCGAATATTTGGAATAGTTTCATTCGATATGCGCGCGCCTCTAAACGAACGTAAGCCGAGAAGTTTTTATCATTCGAAGTAA
>JABXWE010064168.1:0-10593 GCA_014611495.1 Limonius californicus
CTGTTTCCATATTGACTTTTGGTTATTAACTGTACTTCTTGCAGTAACATACTGTACAGTTTTTTCAATATGTTGTAAAGATTCTTTACCAAATATTGCCATTTTGAAACGACCATTGGAAACGATTATTCAATTGCAAATGTTTCTCTTATTTACTAGGGATATTAATTTTAAATTGACAGAAAAACTATGCAAAAGTGATGTTTCAGGTGGTGGAAAATTTGGATATACAAAACAAGACGGATGATTTCCGGTTAAAAGGAATTAATTTTTTAACGGAGACCCTGCATTTTCAAACTAATGAGATTTTACGGTATTTTCTCTTCATAAAACTACAATGAGAATGCCAGCCTAAAATTAATAATAAGTGGATTATTTGCATTTGAATAATTATTTCTAGTGATTACATACGAACGATATTTTATATGGAAATACCTCCGTTATTATTAACTTTAGATCAATGGTTGTACAATAGAATTTAAAAAAAGTAATACAATCGAATTAGAGTAAAAAATTTAGGGCAATCTGTTAAAGAATTTAAGGTAATGTCTGTAGTTAATAACTGAGCGAATTAATTCGCCCTGAATTAAAAAAAATCTGTATAGGACATTCCCAATTTTTTTAAATTTAGGTTATTTTTAAATTATGAATACTTCAGTAGGTTATATTGTTGCAAATTGTTTCTTGCCTGACTTCGTTGAAATTTATATTTATATTTTAATAATAATAATAGACTCAATTTCAACGACTTTATTTTGATGCTTTATACATATTTCGATATTTTTATGTCGTTTTCAAAAGCATTTAATATTGTAAACATTTGTAGCTAGGGTAACAGCACACTATAGCTTGATTTCGGACTTGGTTTGGTCTTTTATTTCAAAACTTTCAATAGCTGGGGATTTATGAGCTCAATCTGCACATTCATTACAGCTGTGTTTGTTAAAGTGTGTTTGTGAAGTGTAAAAATGTTATTCTATGATTTGATGTCAATGCATGATAAGTGTTTAGCGTAGTTAGATTTTTTTTGGGTGTTTGTATTTGTATGAACGTATGTGTCCTTTGTATCTGGTATCAACATTTCTAATTGTTTGACCTATGTATAGGTATACATCATTACACTGTGAACAGTTTAACTTGTAAATACCTGATTTTAAGAAATCGTTGAAAGTGTTTTTTGTTGTTTCATAAATGTTTCACTTTAAATGTACTTGTTTTGAATATAATTTTAGCAATTTTCTCCGATATATCACCGAAATATGGAAGTGAAATATTAAAGCATGCTGCAATATCATCAACGTAACGGAGCCAAAATATAATTTTCGAAGAGTGATTTGATTCAAAAATTGGATCTTCATAAATTTCATTATCATCATCATCATAATCGTGATCCTCCTTTGGACCGCTTGCACAGTGTCGGGACGGTGTGAGGTAAAGCTAAATTAGTACGAAATGAAGATCCAGTGTGATGTTGCCCTGACTGCACATGTTTACAATATTACATGCTTTTGAAAATTACATGTGAAATGTCGAAATGTCTCAGCGCTAAGGTAGAAACACAGGGACCTACAGTTTAACGTCGATACCGAACGACAGAAATTCTAGAGAAGGTTTTTACCATTAAGATCTCACGTTTGCAAGCCGGATTGGGAAATTGTTTGTGGTGGGTTGCAGGTTTCGAACCCAAGCCAGAGTCGACGTTTTACTCAGAAAGCGAGTGCTCTACCAACTGAGCTACCACCACACTGAGTCTATTACTATTATTAAAATGTATATTGTTGTAAATAACGTTCTACTGAATTGCTTTAGTAAAAACACTTTTTACGTGTGCCATATTAACTTGTTGAAGCATATGCATTACTAAACCTGTGAATTATAAAATATTTGTGACTATACCCTCTCTTTGAGTCAAAATTATTATCGTGTGTACACTGGGCTCAAAAAACATTTATAGGATTAAATGCAATACATTTTTCAATAGCTCAAACAATTATCACGTGTTGTTTAACTGGAGTTCCTTCTCTTCTTTCCAATCATACCAGATGTGACAAGTCTACTTTTATAAATAATGGGGTTGCTCGCAGCAGCAGATTCAGGGTAGGAACACCGAGGCACGTACCGGTCACCTCGTTTCTTGAAAAAAGGGTTCGCCAATCGTTTAAATTACGTTTACTTACAATTTCTTTTTATTCCCAACTTAGGTTTTTATGAGTAAAACCCTTCGAATCCGATGTACCATCCACCATAACGGTATTTCATAGGAAATTGGAGATACTGTAATCCGAAAAAGTCGGTACGCCAATGTCATCTCTCTGATTTCCATCCATGTTTCCAGCCATCGACCGCTTTTTGAACGTTTGTTGTGTAATATCAGTTACTTACTACTTCAGTAGGTCCATCCAGGAAATGCTAAATGGTTGTGTGTAGATATTTAAAGTATATTGACCAGAAAACATTCTTCAAAATTTGTTTTCTTTTCTCATCTCTAAGAACTTAATGATTAGTTTGGTATTCGTTCGTTAACAGACTTATCTTACCATTGATGAGCGCCAACCTCTTCTCTGTTCCGTGTTTCTCCTCAGCACTAAAGGCATTAGGTTATTATGGTTTCTAGCGTGATTGGAGAAGTGTGCGTGGTAGGTTACAGTACAAGGTTTTTATCGGCTGGCTGGTAAGGCTGGGGAATCGAACCCAAGGTATCATTAATGTTTTGCCCAAAAAGCGATAGCTCTGCCAACTCAGCTACCACCACACTTTGTTTGCTAAACAAAAATTGTTATTTGCTCTACAACATCTAGTAAAATTAGGGTCTGGTACAACTGGGCGCCGCCGACTGGGCGCCGCCGACTGGGCGCCGCTGACTGGGCGCCGGCCAACTCGGCGCCAAGCCAACTAGGCGCCAAGCCAACTGGGCGCACGCCAACTCGGCGCCAAGTCAACTCGGCGCCAGCCCAAAAATAATATTTAAATTAAAAAGGGAATAAAGCCACACCCTAAGAAAATACAAATGTTGAAAGTTGCTGTTTTGCAAAACACTTAACTTCTTTTCACTTTATTCTATAAATCAGACTCCTTTTTCTATTATTTTGCTTAAGTACTATATTTCTTTTTCTCTACCTCTTTTTATGTAATGATTAACACTGTGTGATTTTGACAAACTTTATTTATTAAATTAACAAATTTATATTTACGTTCTTAACTTAAAGTTAATTGTGAGAATAGTGTGGCCAACTGTCCGAATAAAATGTTGTAACCTGACCTAACCTAACCTAACCTAACCTAACCTAACCTAACCTTTTTTTTCGCACTCATTTATACTACCGTCCCCACCCCCTGAACCGCTTTCGCATTATTTCAGGGGGTGCGGGCGTCTCTTACATACTAAACATTCATGCAACATGCACCCTAAACTATACAACAACAAATGCAGTCGCCCCAGTCGGGATTCGATCGCCCCAACGGAGCGACCGCATTTGCTGTGACCTCGAATATAACTTGGCGCCGAGTTGGGCTGACGCCCAGCTGGCGGCGCCCAGTTAGCTTGGCGCCCAGTTGGCGGCGCCCAGTTGTCCCTTACCGGTAAAATTATACAGTGGAAACGTGTAAAACGTTAATTTTCAAGTCTTCTATTCTACCTGTATACTAAGATTGTTAATTAAATTTTGCCTATCTGGGGTAACTCCAACTCCAATAGGGATTTTTAAAATGTCACACATCGAACTGGCACGAGACCTACGGCTTTACTTTTTATCCGACAGAAAGTGCATTTTCATAATTTCTCCCCGCCAGGAAAATTTCACCGATTCGAACCCGCGTTTCTAGGATCTATAGGCAGGTACACTAACCACAAGACCAAAGAGGTCGATGATTAGTGTGGTTAAAGGTATAACTTACACAACATTTTTAACAGAAAGTTTATCAATTACTCTATTATGAATCAAAATAGGAATAAGTGTTTGTTATCTTTACGCCTTGCCAACGATATAATTTTTAGGGTAATACTTATAAGATGGCTTAAACTTCTGTATTTTATAATAATTTTATGATTATAAATTGTAGGCTTATCGCGAGAGCTTATGTTTAAAACGTGTATTAACAACTTAATTTACTTTAAAACTGTTTTGTAATTATTTGGTAGGCTTGCAAAAGACAAGAAGATTGCTGTAATGTAATTGATTTAATTACACGCGTGTACATGGCTGTTTTGTATTTTACTTTCTCAAGCGTGATACAAGAAGTTATTTAGAATAGCGTGAAGTAAATATACAAGACATTTCATAAACATTAGCCAGAACTGCCAAACTAAAGTTACAAAAGGCGTAAAACTGCAATCACTGTTTTTAGTTAATATTTCTCACTATCTTTTACTTATTGTTGTTCATTGTTATTGTGTTCTTAGCGTTTCCTACTTGTACAGTTGTAGTGTTACTACAATTTAAATGCATTTTTATGGAGTTCTCTAAGAAACGATATTTAGAATTACTTGGAACTGCTTACTTTTTTACATATTATACGGTTATATACCTACAATTCTGACTTAATTTTAATCGTAAAAAATAAAATCATAAATGTTAAGCATTCGCTATATGCCCTATATTATTATAGTCTTCGGAGATTTGCATAGTCGTCGTGATACCCTTCTAAAGTGACATCATAATTTTTTGTCATTGTTTTACTTTAGTAAGAAGAAACAAAAAAAATTTAAAAGGGCCTTATAATTATTATTTTTAAAATTAGTCTGTTAAAAACCAAAAATACTTATCTGTCTTGACATAATTTTGAATATTTGAATTTTTTTCCCATTTCCCTTGCTGTTCTCCATAATTGTTCTGCTTCGTGTTTTCTGCGGATATTACGTATACGTGTGACGTTCGGCCGATTTTATTAACCGCACCCTGTTTGCGCGACGTTTATCTATCTTTCTGCAAACATAGTCCGAATCTTCACACTGTTAAGTGCGGGGAAAAGACGGAAGTCAGTCTCTAGCTCTCGACCTGAGTGTTTCGCAGATTTAAAATTACCCTCAGGCGTCCGAATCAGTGTAATTTACCAATAGATAACTACTATCACTTTCTGCGGTACCACTCACGGTACTTCCGAAAAAGGGGAATATTCGGTTTCCCAAAATCCCGAAAATATTGCTTAAAGTACCGATTTGGGAAATTTCGTCGTATGAGGCAATATTGAAAAATCTGCCAAAATCAAGTGGTTTGGAGAGAAGCTAACTGTAACAACTCCACCACTACACGCAGGGACTGACTCAACCTTTACAACCCTGAAAGGCCAATTTTCCATCGAACAAGGTACATTTTCAAACCTTTTGTTAGCCACGCTTCAGTTGTTCCATTTAGTTTACCGAGGGGGAGGCCGCCTGAAACCTACGCCGTTCATTGTGATATCTTCTGCGATTAGTTTATTTTCGTATGTTTTATTGGAAGATTTTTTTAGCGATGTAAGAAAATACTGCGTGTACAAGGCCTTTCCGTAGTATCTTTTTTTCAGGATTATTAGCTTAGATTTAATTGTTGTTAATTGAGGTTCACCTGTGCGCGACCCCTTGTTTAATATTAAGAGTGTTCGTTTTACACTGTTAGTTTTAATAATATTTATCTTTGTTCGTTACCAAACTATAATCATTTAACCATTTTGCATGTATTTTGCCTGCTTCTTTAATTTCATTAAATGCCTTGTTAAACTCAACTCTCTTTTATTTTGATCTTTGTTAAAAGTAATGCGAAGATTCCTGTAAGGTTAGCTGCGAGTGATTGTTGCGCCCCTTTATTTACGGGGCTAGTAAAGTCATTGCTTTTAGGAACAATTGCGTGAAAAGGTAAGTTCCATTACGCACAACCTTCAGATTGGCCGTTCAAAGTAACGTGGAGCTTGAGCAGTGTCGGATCTAGTGCTATTCCCGCTGGCGCCCTCACTTATTACGACTGTATCCCTAATTTGATGAGATTTTAAGGGCGGTGTATTTTACAAAATGAACCTCCCTCCTTCTCTAAGCTACGCTAGGGCATGCCGTCGTTTATTTGTCACAATTCTGTTTAAGCCCGTGACATTCGTTAATATCTTGTTGTTCTTGTTTGTTTAAATTTTTTGTTTAATATCTATAAAATATCGTTCTAAAATGCTGAGGTATAACGAATAATCCCAACAGTTGATTATGAATGTTTTGCAATTTTTTGAAGAATGAAAGATTACGTAGAGGAGAAGGATTAATTTAATCTATAAATGCTGTTTATCGCGCTTCGTTGGGTTTGAGAGTGTCAGACGATATAATTTAAAACCTGAAGAAGAATGGTATTAAAACAGATGTCTATGAACAAAATATGTGGCACAGGATGGTAGAAGTATAAACGAAAGTAACGCTTATATTGAAGAACTCCATAAGAGGTGTAGTATACGAAATGTTTGCCACTAGGGAACACCAACAATGTAAACGTTACACAAACGCATGATAATTACAATTTTCTACTTTGGAATTATAAAAATGGTGTACAGAAATTGGTTTCAAATGGAAACAATCAAGCAATACGTCATATATAAGGGAAAAACCCGATATTCAGAGGGCCGCATTTCTTAGGAAATATGTGAACAATCAAAAACTAATGATACAGCTATAACCAGTATTTCTAGATGAAACTTGGAGTTTCAGCAAACGATCGCACAGAAATAGTTGGCAAGATGACACTTCAGCAACATCATCCAAAAACGCTGGAGACTGATACAGGTATATAGTTCTTAATGCAGGTTGTAGCGAGGGTTTTGTAAAAGACGCTTTATTAGATTTCAGAAGTGAAACAAGTAAAAGTGATTATCATGGCAACATGAACATAAAGAATTTTCAGCGATGGTTTAAAACTCAATTGATACCAAACCTTGCAAAATCTTCTTTAATAATTATTATGAATAATGCTAGCAATCATAACAGCGTTGAAGAGGAGATACCTACAAAAACCTGGTGTAGGAAAAAAAAAATTTTTTTTTTGTTTATAAGCAAAAATATAGATTATGCCAAAAAAATAATGAAAGACGAAATTTGGAATATTGTAGCTCTTCGATGAACAGCAAAAACTTACCACCTAGATGAATATGTTAACCAATTTAATCATAAAATATTATGGTTTCCGCCATATCATTGCCAATATACAATGGAAATGGTATCGTCATATTGTAAACGAAAATATAATAAAACGTCACTTTAGAGGATAATCCGACGAGTACATAAACAGATTGTAGAATTCTTGGATGGTTGAACAGACATGGAGACATGACCCGTGCCACAACGTGTCATTTTTGTGGTGAACAATTTATCAAAGTTAATTCAATTGTTGAAGTGCAATACCATTGCATCTTGGGGCAACACTTAAGTGGAAAATCATCCGGAATGCCTGGATCTGGGTGTAATCCAGAATATGAAGATAGAATTAGACATTTAATTCTTCGAAGTCCTAAATGATTTCTTGGTAAGCATGCGTCTTAATTAAATTTATAAGAACCAAGTACACACACAAATGTTAAAGAAGATGAAATTTCATCCTTACAAGATTTCAATTGTACAGAAATTGACCGATCAAGGCAAACAAATTTTACGACTAAGATGTGGTAATCCACAAGTGGAACGCTCCTTATTCATGGGTGATGAAGCACATTTTTCCCTAAGTGGTCACGTTCATAAGTAAAACTGTTGCTACCGGGCGAACGAAAATCCTGGCAAACCCCTTACATTCGCCGAAAGTCACAGTTTGGTGTGCAGTTTCATCATTGAGGATAATTCGGCCATATTTTTAGGAAATGGCGAAATGATAACCATGACGTCTCGAAGGTATTCACACATGCTTCAAACGTATTTGTTTCCACGAATTAGAGAAGAGAGAGTTGAGTATTGGTTTTAGAAAGATGTACTAGCAACACAACAAGAATTTGAATGCAGTTCTTACGGGACGATTTTCCACGTTGTTGATTTCTTGCAATGACGACTTGCATTGGCCAGTGAGATCCTCCGATATCACGGTTCCAGATTTTTTATTTTTATACATTAGAAGTAAAGTGTATATTATAAAAGCAAAAACAATTGATGAACTTGAAAAAAGCATTGGAGCAGAAATTTAAGCAGTTCCGCAGGAATTACTTATTATAGTCATGTCTAATTTCTTCCATTGCTTAGAAGAATGTATTGAAAATGACGGAAACCACAAGTAAATTTCCCATTCGTACACGCCAAGAAACCGTTTTATTTAAAGTTGTAACTTATGACAATAAATTATTATTATTATTATCAGTCCTTTTTGACGGTCCCTGTATAACATATGGTATCACAGCCTGTTGATAGCCACAAGTTTTAAAGTGTAGATACAATATGTGACAATAGAAATCAGAAGAAATTTAGAATGCTTCCGCATGCAGCATGCAAACAATTATCGAACATTATAACTGGCATACTAAACTTAGATCATACACATTTACATGGATAATACTACTCCATAAGAAACTAGGTACGTCACTGTTGTAAGGATCCCAACAAACTTTTTTTTATCTGTCTCTTTTGCCGTTGCATGACATCCAATAGTGTTGTTTCACTTGTACCCTTTTCAATTGGCGCTCACCCAGTTGCTGTTGACGTATGGCGAGAATTACACAAATTAAACTGTCAGTGAGAAAAGTCACAACAACAGCGCATAACCTGCAAATGTGGAAATGTTTTGTGTTATTGAAATCTTTAATTTTAATCTAAAATGGTGTGAAAATGCGTTATTTGCAGTGCTCCGCAATCAAGGAATTGTTTGTTTTCTTTTCATCGGTAAGTATTTCTATTTCTATAGTTTATAAAACCCACATTTTTGAGAATTAACCACTTGCCGTTGTATTGTTTATATTTAAAGCTAACAGATATTCAATTCTTTAAAATTCATTTCAAAGATTTGATTACTTATGTACGTACCTATTGCAGGTTTCCTACAAACAAAGTACGTGCTGATTTGTGGTTGAAAGCATGTAATTTGAAAGAATGTCATATTAAGCCAGATTCACTTATATGTTCTAAACATTTTTCTGCTGAAAGCTATGACGAAGAAACCTATTGGCCAAAAAAGAAGTTGCCTGCTTCGGCAGTGCCTTTTTTGCCTGATATCACAACTTCTGTTCAAATTCCTACCATGGATCTTGTCGCAGCATACTATGTTTTAAAATTAAATATTTGAGAATTATAGGGGTGTCAAATAATTAATTTTGAAAAATGGCAAGAATGGTTTTGTCGCAAGATTTAAAAGACTGCGATAATTGCACTGGTTTATATTAGTTATATTTACTACATATTTAAATTTCCCGCCGTACAACACGCGTGAGGGCATGCGTAGATTGCATAAGGGTACAGAGAAAGATGGTAGATGTGATTTATTTGTATTAGGAAGAGAAGGAACAAAAATAGTTTGTCTGTGATATCTTTACAACACACTTTATAATCTGTTGTCATATCCATGTAAATGTGTATGATCTAAGATACTAAACAACAATTATTCTTACTTGGACAAGCCATATGCTTAACAGCATTGGTGCGTACAGTTCTTTAAACACGTGACGAGTCCCACATTTCACAACAACATGTTGTCCAAGTTTCTATTGTTCCAATCCAGTGAAGTCGTAGTTAACCCGTTAGCGCCCAGCGTCCTATTTATAGGACAATGCATTTACGAATTTTTTTGGGCCACTTCGGGGTGGTGGAATGGGCTCGGGGTAGTGAGGTCTAAAAATAGATACAAAAGTGTCTACTGGGCCTACATTAGTTTTCAACTATCGGTTGTTGTGTGTCACCTATTAATGCGGCTATATTGCGTATTTTTATCATCTGTGCAACCCAACTTTGTTTTGGTGATTTCGTGAAAACCACACCAGGTAAGTAAATATTTTTTGTTATTTTGGCATGTTGTAAGATCAACTTTATAATGACAAATGTAAGTTTAGTGTAATTGCCATTCAATTTTTGTGTGCGATCCTGTAAATCTTTGGTGTCCTATAAATATGACGCTGGGCGTTACAGTGAATATTTTCAATATTTTACAAATCGTTTGGTTCACGAATTTTGACTTCAAATTTCATCTAAAAGTAATAATAATGAGCAAAAATGTACTCAAAACATTGGAAAAAGCCATGAAATATTGCTTTTCGAAGACATTGAGGCGGACATATTAGCCCTACCGCCTGAGGTGGATGCATTGACGGATCAGAAGGACTTTGGTGACGGAGAACTTGATACCCCTACTGTTAGCGATATTCCAGGAGGAACTGAAGTCGACTACATCAATGACGAAGGCGCCACAGGATGTGTATTACGACGACGAAGACGACTGTTAGCGTGGTTAGATGCTAGAAGCAGCGTTTCAACTTCTGCTTCTGATAAGAGGATTTTCTACTTCTGCTACAAGTGGCACGAATAATCTGTTACCACCGAAGCGAAGAAGAATGACCAAGACTATTATTCCGCCAGACTGGAAAAAATGTTTTCCTGGAATACCACCATAAAGAAAAAAAAAGCACATGCTGCCGTTCCTCGGCTAAGGGTAATCTATAATTATAACCGATACATGGTAGGTG
>JABXWE010064172.1:0-11992 GCA_014611495.1 Limonius californicus
AAGGTATTTAAAGGACACCCTGTATATGCGAAAAATAAAATTACGAAAAAGAAAGATTTAAATACAATTCCAAATACAAAAAAAAATTATATAACATTCCCAATTATTAATCAACAACTTCCAACAAATGATAAAATGAAAATGATTGCATAATGTAAAAATTGTAATAATCAATTATTTTGATTATGTAGACTATTCGAAAATTGAAACCACAATAGAATGGTTTAAAAACAAAACTGGCATCTAGTTTTACAAAAAAGAAGTTATTCATATGAATGGGTAGTCTCGTATGAAAAAATGTATTAATGTGATTTACCAGATTTCAAAGATTGGTATTCAAATTTAAGTGGAAAGGGAATAAGTATATCTGAATATCAATTTACTAAGAAAGTATATAAACATTTTAAATCTAACAAGTTTATAGATTATCATGATCTATATTTAAAAATGGATACAAGTCGATTACAAGATGTATGGACCAACTTTAGAAAAACGTGTTATACAAATTATCAACTAGATGCAGTGTATTATATATCTGCTCCTCACTTGGCTGATGCAACTTCTTTAAAAGTTACTGGTCAAAAATTGAAATTACTTACAAATTAACATTTATATGAGCTATATAAATCAGGATTAAGAGGCGGAATATCAATGATTCCTCGTAGATATGCTTTAGCAAATAATTGTTACTTATATGACGAAAAATTGGGTAAAGTAGTTAAACTATCTAAAGAAGAAGCTGAACTTAAAATAATATTGAATAATAAGAAACATGTAATCTCTACCTAGATTGTAATAATTTATATGGAAAGGCCCTAGGTGAACCACTTCCTATTGGTGATTTCAAATATGAAAACGAAAATGGTTTGAATATTGAAAAAATTTTAAAATTAAATTATGATGCTGAACGTCGATATACATTTGTAGTTGATTTAGTAATTCCAACAAAATTACGTTATAAATTTGAAGACTATCCAGTGCTACCTGAACACTATTTATCGAAACTAGAAGAGCTATCTCCATATAAAAAAGAATTGATATCAGAAAAAATCCAAACAACGCTAAACTCATATGTATACATTGAAACCAAAAGAAACCGTTGATCCCAAGGTAACGCGCATGCGCAATAGATAAAACGTATCCGTTTTAGGTCTCTCCTATCCGTCGCCTCATCTACTTCCCTCCATGACCTTCGAAATCTATTCTTCGTCCTTGCAAACTAAGCAAAAATGATAAAAAGCAGCTGAAATAAAGCTGTGAAATAATTTTACAATTTTTCTGTTGAACGATTTTTCGCATTGACATTATCTGTGTGCCTACAGTACAGAAGAAAGTCATCATCATCATGTTGCCTATAGTCTGTGAGGTGTTGCAGAGATAAGCCCATTCGCAAGCATTTTTGTTCATAAGACAAGAGACGAGGAATCCATTGCGAACAAAATTTGCTGTAACCCAGATTACGAACAATACTATGGACAGATTTTACACTCGCATCAACAATTTCTGAAATTTCTCTAATTGAAATTCGACAATTTTCTCTAATAAGGCCTTCCACACACGCCATATTGTTTTCTGTTAATGCAGTATACTGTGCACCTGGTCGCGGCTCATCCATAGTCCCCTCTTTTCCGTTCTTAAATTTTCGGCAACATTCCCTCACAGTTTGGTACGCAATACATGCATTTTCATGCACTGCTTGCATTCGCGTATGAATCTGCAATGGTTGCACACACTCAGCGCATAAAAGTTGTATGACCGCATGCTGATCAAACTTGGACGGATTTTCAACAACAAACGCCATTTCAAAATCGAAGTTTTAAAAGTCAGAATTAAATTCAAACGCCAGAAACGTATTCATGTGTTGCTTACAAACACTACGAACATTAACAAACATCAGTTGAATTATTGCGTTTGTTTTCAAGGCTAAGTTGATCAAAGATGGGTTTCAGTTGAACAAGCCTCGTAGATCTCAGATAAATATAGAAAGATTACTTTTATAATAAAAGAGGGCTTTGTAGAGGGTTCGTACAGAAGGGCGCCAAACCTACTAAAGCCGGCTCCGGTCCCGCTATAACGGTATTGGACTACTTAAATAATACTGCTTTCAGTTAGACTGCCTATTTTCTAGTTTTTAGTAAGTTTCAGAAGTTTCCAGGAGAATCAGTTATCATCTTTATATCACAGGGATTTATAACCCGATTATGCGGTTCATTTAATTAAATTCGAAAATACCTAATCGGTTTCAAAACTGAAGCATTGTTGTTCTTAAAAAGCTTAAGCAAGTGGTTTTAGAAAAATCCTTATAGAAATAAGGAATAAGACTTTTTAAAAACACCGTGTCTTCTTGTACGGTAAACATTGCTTTCCTTATTATTACGACTCACAGTTATAAACCTGTTGCCTTTGTTCAAATCCTTTCGAATGCTTGATAAAATTAACAATTACTTGGAATTTAGAAATGGTGCCCTAAGCGATTTCCTTGTACGATTGTTTTACAACTTCGCAAGTATTATATATACCCAGGATTACTGGAAAGTATTTACATTAACCTTTTCATCATTTTATATCTTATTACTATTATAATTAAATTTATACAGTTGAAGTTAAATACAATTTTATTAGTACAATTTTCGTTAAAGGTTTGCTACGGAAAACAAAACATGTATTTTTACTTAAACCATGCCGTTTATAATTTTTAATAACTCTGTAAAAGTTGTCAACTTAAAGTTCATTGCTACATTTGTTTTCACTTTCATATTATTATCTTCGGATATGTCAGTTTGCAAATACTGAAATCTTTTGATTTCTGCAAAAGGAAATGTCGAGTTGGCTTGAAAAAGCTCCATTTTTTACAATAGCTCTTGGTGATGTCTAGGTATTACGGTCTATCTATAAAGAACCCTAATACACTCCATTCGACGTTTTTATGTTTTCATATGAAAGTATTCGTATTTAGTACTAGTAGTAATCTAACAAATGGACAATAAAATTACAGAAATTTGTATTATGTATGTATTATTGGGCTGCCTAAACAACACTACTAGAACAACAACAGAAGACCATTTAGTAACCGAATATCTTTTGGCAGCATTGTTTAGTTCTTAAGTGAAAATATGTTACAGATTGGAAACATTGTTTATTGCCGTTTCCTTCCCAGAAAGTCCGGGATTACGTTTCAGTCGCAAATGCCGACACCCTTAAGTGGCAATCGGCTCCGCTTTATATTTTGCAGGTGGTCAGTTAAGATCCTCCGCCCATTTTATGTAACCTTATGTATATATTTGTAAAATAAAACAGTTCACTTTCATCCCTTGGTTTGAATGGTTGTCCAAGCAAGGGTTGGTTTTTGGGCTCCCGTTTTTCTAAATTAAGTTAAAGAAAAACGGTCTAATATACAGTCCACTAATTTGAAGACCTATTTAGAAGTGTGAGTAAGTGGTAGTATTTACGACACTACCACGAGCTTTTTGTCCAAGACAATTAGCCAGAGCAAAGTTAATTCGGAGTAATCTGAATTAACAAGCATAATAATTATAATGATGTCCGGAAGTTTTTGCTTGAAGAATAAACATAATATGGGACTAACAGGGTTCTAGATCATTTACTCGCCACCACTTTCTCGCCGCCGTTTGCTCGCCAAACTGTACTGACGCTGGAAAACTAGTTCATATTTTGTTAAGCATCTTCGTGTCTAAACTAATTTCACACATCTTTTGTGTCATAATTAAAACGTTTACTTCTATTTTCAGATACCATAGAGAGTATTATTTTTTTAAGTAGATTTTCATATTCGTTTATACACCAAATTCTTCCAGAGCTTTCAACGGGACGGGACATGATTTACCTACTCCATTTACACGATAAATGGTTCTTGGATCTAATCTAATTGATTGTTGTCTAATTCCAATGGGAAATATGTACGAAAATTATTTTTTAAGCATACCAAATGATCAATATTATGACCTGCTTAATCAAATCAAAGCTCAGACTATCAACAGTAAAATCAATTTTTAGCTACTATTTCCTCTTGACGAATCTGCAGTGGTTGAAAGTAATACGTCTATTGCTTGCAGATTTAGCTTTAGTTTGAAAGTCAATTATTTGTCCTGTCATTACCGCTGGACCGTCAGTACACACTTCAACGTGTTATTCCATTCTAGCTGTACTTCTTTCAATATATATTTTCAGTTGTTTCTGCGACCCCTAATAATATCCCTTAGGAGTCGGCACGCCTAGTTTGAAAAGCTTTGCCCTATACAACTCTGTTTTCACTTTCAGCATTGCATAAATGTAAGATTTTAAGAATTACCCACAGTATATACTAAATACCTACATATAATATTTTGTTTAAAGAAGAAATTGCTTGTCTTGCATCTCTCCGACGAGCAATTACCGTGGCGAGCAAAGATACCCTCGAGCAACCGTCAGACAGGTAAACCGTGGCGAACAAATGGGCAGACATCCAGTAATAGTTTTGTAATTTTTAAGAGCATCTACAACAGAATACCTACAAAATATTTTTAATGTAATGTTAGCAACTTTGTAATATCCCTACAATGAATCGTAAATATAACCAAAAAATAAAATCAAATATATGAAAGAAAACATAACAAACCATAATATACGAAAATAAAATAAAATAAACTAAATAGTTTTTTTTATATATGGTTTGTGTCTTATTTAAGTTGCTGTAGAATTTATTAAAAATTTCAAATATAATTTATATGAAATATCGGAAAGCAGTCACTTTTTTCATACCCAGTGCGTCATGAATCGTTTGCTGTATATGCTGTATATTTAATTTCTATAAAATTCTTTTTTTTTCTGTTAATTTTCATGGAATTTTAATTTAAACTACATAATATTCCTGAAAATGATCTTCATTTACTTGCAAATACAAAATTACATGTTTTACATGAAGGATACTATTGGCAAATTTTCGTACAATGCTGTCTTTTAATTCTAGGATGATAGGTACGAGGGGAGTTTTTTAAGATGCTATCGTGATAATTTTATTATGACAAGTCTTTGTGACATTTTGAGTGAACCCTCCAAGTTTCATACAACTCGCTTAAAATTTGTCATTTCTATATAGATTTAGAGGTGCAAAAATCAATGATTTAAAACTTGAACACCGAAGCGTCATAAAATTTCTATCGAAAGAAGGCAATAATCCAAAGAATATCCATGAGAGTGGAGTGGATGTGTATGGGGAAAATAGCCTCTACTATTTTCAAGTTAAATTTTAGTGTAAACAATTTAAATAGGGCAGGGAGTCCATTCAGGATGACCCAAAGTGCGGAAGACCTCTTGAAGCGCGAACACAGGGGCCCATAAAGAATGCTGAAGATTTGATGTTGACTGATCGCCGACTGACAGTTTCAGTTATGCAAAAGACGCAGATATATCAGAAACATCTGTTTTTAAAATCCTTCATGAAGATTTGGGAATAAGCAAATTGTCAGCACGGTGGATTCCCAGGCTGCTCACTCTTGAACAAAAATTGTGTAAGCGACAAATTTGCGGGGATAATTTGGCGGCTTTATCTCAAGATGATGACTTCTTCTTTAAAGTTGTAACTGAGGCTGAGACCTGGGTACAGCACTGGGACTCACCGACGAAACAAGAGTCCATGCAATGGCTTCGTAAGGGCTCTCCATCACCCAAGAAGGCGAAGGCGCAATTCTCAGCGGGAAAAGTGATGGCCACAGTTTTCTGGGATGCTGAAGGGATTTTATGGATTGAGCATATGCCGAAAGGGTCTGAAATCACAGGGAATATCTACAAAGAAACAATAATCAATTTGAAAGCAGCTATACGCGAGAAAGACCTCACAGTTTTGCCCAGAAAACTGTGCTTCTGTACGACAACTGCAGGATGCATAAAGCACAAATCGTTAAAGAAGCAAATGATGAATGCGGCTTTGGGGAATTACAACATCCACCTCTCACTTGTTTGCTTTATACAGGGTGACGCACAGCCGACTGATACATTTTAAATTACTGTGGGAGTAGAAATATGTATTTTAAAACAACGAAACATGGATTTTATAATAACAAAAACCACCAAATTTTATATTTTAAATATTACATCAGACAGGTGACCGCTATCTTTGTCAATACATTGACGTAAGCGACTCACAAAGCTGTTAAATACCCTATATAATAACTCTTGATTAATTGTGTTAATTAATATAAGAAGAAATCCAAAGCAGATAAGTCTGATGACCTTGGTGGGTACGCAATTTCCGCATTGCGAGAAGTGACTTGGCCGATCATCGTCTAACAGCTTGCATGCATACACGAGAAGTATGGCCAATAGCACCGTCTTGTTGATAGTAAATTTCTGCTCGATTTATAACCATTCTTTTTAACTCCACCTGCACATTTTGTAACATATCGATGTAACGTTCAGAGTTGACTGAGACAGCTTGTTAGTTTTCGTTTTTATAAAAATACGGTCCCACCACTCCAAACGCTCCAATGCATAACTTTTGGCGAATGTAAAGGTGTTTCGTGGATTTGTCGGGGATTGTCTTGGGACCAATAACGCATATTTTGTTAATTGACCCAGCCCGATAAATGAAAATGGGTTTCATCAGTCATAAATATCAAATGCAGTCTGTCTGGATTTTCATTTAGAACTAAGGTCCATTGCTCCATTATAATTACTAAACATTAACTTGAACACTTACACTACCTGTTACAAATGGCAAAGTTTTGTTTGAACAGCCACTTTAACAGAAAACAGAACACAAAATGTATCAGTCGGCTGTGCGCCACCTTGTACTTAGGTAGATAACATACAAAAACTCCCTCCGTATAACATGGCTCTTTCAATATTGTATTTTTTATGATGTCTAAGGAAATGATATCAAAAAAATCTTACAGACGATAAGCCTTTACTTATTAAACGAATTTTAAAAATACCCTTTAAATAATTCGAAGTTCATCTATTTGTGTGCGCTATGGCCAAGGTGTAATGCATTGTCATGAAGTTAATTTACAAAGACATTGGTCCTTTCTTTATTATTTTGTGGCAAGTTCTATAGAATAACTGCGCCTCTTGTGAAAAGTTTCTTAAAGATGTAGTTGATTTGTTGTCCGTACACTACCTTACATGTTCAGCAGTATCTTTATTATAAATAATTTTTGTAACTTTAGATTTATGTAGCACACTGCTCGTGCGTCTAAATAAATTAACGACGTTTCTGCCAGCACAGTAAAAGTCAGCTTCGAGGAAAACGATTTCAGGAAAACTTCTTATAAATCTAATTAAGACAATATTTTACGGCGTAAATTCACGCACAATTTTCATTAAAACCATTTCGACAATAAGATAATCATAAAATGTTTTTGTGCAATCAAAACTATTTTAGCTGATTGTGGCCAACTGAACTGGGCTTTGTAATTTAGCAATTCTCAGGAAATAAATATTATGATTGGGTGACATTATCAAAGACAATAATTTTGTTTTCCAAGACGAACCTTTATGAAAAATTATGTATGTATATTATCACAGTTCATACTGTAAAACGCTTATTAATAAAATCCAAACCAAAACCGGGGCTTCAACGAAATTTTGAATGTGAGACCTTGGCTATTTTTTTAATGAACACTCTATATTCAATACAAATTACTTTAAAAATAGGATAATCTAGTGCACTCTTAACAGATTAAACGAATTAGAACGTGTGGGTAATGAGCTGCTTTAATTAAACCATTACAAACAGCTAAATAACGTTAATTCTAAATTATTAATTGGTTAATTCTGCACGTCTGAAACATCGTTAGAATTTATCAGGCAGCTTTATATAATATTATCAAACACATTCACCAATTGAGAATAATACATCAGGTTGAAGAACTTCGCAGCTTTCTTTCAACGGGTGATGTCACAGATCACATTTGCGGAACATTTTAACTTTATAAAACTTTCACGTCTAGTAATTTTGCTATTATTTATAATTACTGCACCCTAAAATAATGGAAGCTAATTGAAGAAGTATTTCAACCTCACGCTACCATTTTATGACATATTTTCTTGTAATGTTAAAAAATGATGGATTATTGTGGAACGCCGTTTTGCTTTTTATAATTATTCATTATTTATAATGCTATTACACTGTCTCTGAACTCGATTAAATAGAGGTAGTTAAAGACAACCATGAAAATTGCGTCAACTGTAATGCAAGTAAGAGTAAGATTTATGTGTCGAATGTATTTCTTGTACAGTACTATACAAATTATATGATTTTGTATGCCATATGTACATTCTACGTATATTTCTTTCTACCATCTTATAACCACAATTTTGGTTTTTTAAATATATAATAGCAATTCAGTAGTAATCATATACGTAGATTTTTATGCAATGTAATTTAAATAAATTCCGAAGATCTCATGTACAAAAATTTTTATTTTAGTTCTTATACAGTCGAACTTCAATATAGTGATGTTGGAAAATACTCAAAAGAAAATCACTATATAGAAACATCACTATAAAGAAACTTCACTGTATAGAATTCATGTTTAGATACGAATTAAACTCATATATTGGATAGTCGGCAACGTTTTAAGCGATAATTTGTGAACATTTTATAATCCGCTTACAAATTTATTTTATACTCCACAGCGTGGAGGCTTTACATCATAATTTAGAGGTATGTTTATATGTAATTGAGTTTGAAGATTAAGATCCTCCCATATAGAAACGGGGATTCACGACATGGGAGTTCGACTGTATTTACAAAATATGTGAAACAGTTGATTTTCTAATAGCTATACGTAATAAAATTTGTCCTTAATTAAGATGTATTTGTAAAACCATATGAATTAGACAAACACTTTAATTTCTTTTGTATTCCATAATATATCGTTGAATATTATAGACAATCAATGATCTATAAATAATTCTTTATACCTTCTGCGTGACTTACCAACAAAATCACTTCGTTTCTTCGAAATATGTGTTTACAATAGTTTACTAAACAAATAACCAAAGAAAATATCGTCTCGGATCAGATCGTGCAGACTTAGTTATGTTTTATTGCTTTGTTTTATACATATGCCCTAATAATTAGTAATAATTATAATATCAACTACAAATCTTTATGTTAAAAATATGAGCCGTATTAACTGTTGACTGGACAGATACTTGCTTAGTTCCAGTCGCTGCATGAAGTCTTTCATTTGGGAAATCATGAAAAAAATATAATATACAATAATACATATCAGCAAATAGGCTGATAGAATTAGGTGGAAGTCAAAGGATGTCGTCTAGGTCGTGAGTTCAAAGTTGCTTTAAATAATTAGGTACCCGTGTTCGAATGAACAAGAGGTAATAATGGGGTTGCTTGCGCGACATCAGCAAGTGTCATGAATTTGGCACGCGACAATCCGGTGTGAGAGATATGGGAGCAACCACCGTCTGCCTTGTAGGCCAAACTACGTCATGGGATGTCAAACTTCACCATTATTATTTCCGCGCAGCTTATTCGTTGTTTCTTAAAAGAATCTACCAAAGAAAATAAAGTTTTCTGGCAAAGGTAAACTGTTTTCATAAATATTAAAAAATTGATTGTTTTATTTGCAAACTGCACTTTTCTTATTACAAGCATTACAAGTCTAGGCCGAATGCAGTATGTATCTACTCGTCAGAGCGTCATGTTCATACATACATAAGTAATATAAATTGGAATCTAATTTTAACAACAGCTAGACACATAAAGCACTTTGGAAACACAAACTGTAGATACCAGAAATACCTACTTAAATCAAAACTAATATATCTCCCATAGTTGATCGTTTTTAGCTATTAGAACAAAAATATAACATTACTAGATCGATATAGTACAGAGAATTTTTCTTTTTAGTATACATAGCCTATGTATACTTTTAAAAAGAACGCGTCAACTACGCCTATTATGTAGGCAACCAACTATACAGACAACTGAAGCATGCTGTGACCAAAACAATCAAATTAATTCAATGTTAAAAAATAAAATTAGTCTTTATTTAGTGTCTTCTTGCGTTTTTTATACAACCATGTACAGTAAAGACGAAAAAGTGGAAATTCTAATGTGGTATCAGAATGGTAACAGCTTAAGAACTGCGAGAGATTTATTTTCAGTAAAATATCCAGAAAGACCTATTCCTTGTATTCGAACCATACAAACAATTGTTAGAAAATTTAAATCAGAGGGATGCGTAATAAATTTCCATAAAATAAGAACTAAAAGTAATCACGTTTTAACCGAAGAAATGAAATTAAATATTTTATACTACGTTGAAGAAATCATAATTAATAGTTATAACAAAAAATAATAATAAAAAAAGTTTGCGATGGCCGGGAATTGAACTCGGATTAACTGCTTGGAAGGCAGCTATGCTGACCATTACACCACTTTGCGGTTGATGTATTTGTTTTGTACAAAATAAATATAATGTTCACGGACCTTACGGAAACATCACCCTGTCAATTTTTGTATTTAACAAAAAATCATCATTTGTGTCCTATATACAGAGTGAAATACATATTTAATATAAACACTGCATCAACATAACCTTCATACTCAAATAATTCACAACTATAGTGACGTTGCCTTCTGATTTTTAGTTGTCGGTATAGTTGGTTGCCACACAATAGGCGAAATTGACGCGTTCTTTTTAAAAGTATACATAGGCAATGTATACTAAAAAGAAAAATTCCCTGTATGTACCTACTTGCAGGTACAATTTTTTAATTTTTATGTTGAACTATTTGCTTATAAAGCGTGTTCACAAAATCGTGTGCGATACAAGAATCTCACAGACAATAAAAAGGAAATTCGGATAATGAACGGAATCGTTCAGTAAGTCAACTACTGTGATTCCTATGCAAATTTTATAAAATTTCGTAAATTTCCGATATACTTTAATAAACAGAATTACTTTCATGAATAATACCGTACAGCTGTATTATTCATGAAATTATTAATGAATCTGGGTTTCCCTAAATTACCCTGTAACATAACAGAGATGCAAATAAAAATATCACAAACAATAAATAGTTACGTAGTATTTAAATAAGAAAAACGAAAGAAAATCATAGCTTGCAAATGAATAGTAGTATACTGTTAACTATAATGTAAAATTTAGTGTTGTATTTTAATCGCAAATATGTGTACAAAATAGGGCAATATAGCAACGGTGAATGATATTTACATCTTTTTCATTTTATCCCATAAAAATATAATTGAAACCTAAACCCTACAAAAAAATTTAATTGAACGACGTTTAATTAATAAACGGTGAATTTAAATAACACATCACTGTATTGACATATTGAATAATTCCAAACTAACTTGTAGATTACTTTTTTTAATAAGAGAAAAAAAATATGGGTTGTACAAATTCAGTTTCTATAAAAATAAGTGGACGCGACTGCCTCCCTGGACTTTCCCATACTGGAAACTGTTCATATCATCTTTATTCAACAGTAGAGTTATTTTCCTCAAAACGGTTGTTCAAGTGCTATCCTAAAACCTTGCCTCGTAACGAATAGACTTACAAGGCTTGTAAGAAGTCCCGCCAAATATCTGCGGTGCCCCTTAATTTCCTTTTAATATGCAACCAGGCATACTTCATTCTCTACTATATACGTCGCGCGGTCTAACTAGTACCGATCGCTATTGCTACCGAGGTAGGTGGAAATTATATTTTGTAGGGCATAAAAAATCGATTTTTTTATTTTCGCGGAAAAAGATTCTTTGACGCAAACAAATAATAACCGTTAGAATAAAAAAAATATTTTTCTAAAAAAGAGGCGGGAGGGGGCCGGTGCGCTTACATATATCCACGATTGTATTATTTCTTTATACATTCATATGCTCCATTACGTACTGAGCGATTCAGTGAAAACCCCAGCTTCCTATCTTTTTTCGTTTATTAATTAAAGGAGTTTGAAGTTTCAAACTTCCAAGCTTCGTAGAGGGCGCCACAGGAAAATTACG
>JABXWE010064175.1:0-12745 GCA_014611495.1 Limonius californicus
AAATATTGGATTACGTATTGCGATTTATATTAAAACCGAATCTTATTTCAAATATCAAACAGTTTATTTTAAAATCCAATCTGCGTCTGAATCTAACCCAATAACTGTAGAAGTATGAATGTAGATCTGATTAGTATGGTTTTACCTATAAATAGAAACAGAAGCGGATTTAAATACTTTTCGATTAACAATTCTCTTGAAAAGGCTTCTAAATAGTAAATTGGGCATTTTAATTAAAGTCTATTATACATTTCAATCCACTTCAACGATCGACTGCAACAAGTTTGAATTCATAGATTATCCAAACGAATTTTTCTCGAAAAATCAAATTCAAAACCAAACTGAAAGAATTGGGTTTGTAAATAAATATTACTGGATTTAGGACATCTGTATTGAGAATTTGGTTTCTATAGATCAAATATACGATTTTTTTAAAACTTATCCTGTATACAAATCCAATCCAACAACCGATAGCATATAAGATATCAAAATAAAGTAAAAAAAAACTACCTAATTAGATTCAACTAATCTGGATTAGTTCTTGCAACCCAAGTAAACAAAATATTGCATTACGTACTGCGATTTATGTTAAAACCAAATCTGTGGGTCCAATCGGACAGACAATTAAGAGGAATATCTAAAAAAAATGTCCAAACGCGATATTGGTTGTGAATTCCGTTTCAAGTTGATTGCGAAAGATTGACAATAAATATAACTGGATTTAAATACATCGGTATTGAGAGTTTGGTTTCGAGAGGCGATCAAATTTGTGATTTATATAAAACCAATCCTGTATACAAATCCAAACCAACACATAAGGTATTTGCCAAAAAAAATTTTAAAAACATCTGATTTAAATACATCTCAGGCGAAAATTTAGCACCAAGTGGATTTCAAATATCAAACAATTTATTTCAAAACCTATCCGGGTCTAAATCTGATCCAATAACCGTAAAAGTATGAGTTTAGATCTGATTAGTACAATTTTACCGATAAATAGACACAAAAGCGAATTTAAAAATATTTCTCACTACTGAGAATTCCCTTCAAAAGTGTTTTAAATATTAAATTAAGACATTTTACTTAAAGCTTGCTATATATTTCAATCCATTTCAGCGATCAACAGCGACAAGTTTGAATTCACAAACTACCAGAACGCATTTTTCGTGGAAAATCAAAATTAAAACCAAAGTGACAGAATTGGGCTTGAAAAAATATGACTGGATTTAATACATCTGTATTAAGAATTTGGTTGTGAGAGGCGATCAAATTTATGAATTATTTAAAATCGATCCTGTGTACAAAATCAGGATTTAAATATAGCCGAATCGAAAAGTTGGTACCAAGTGGATTTCAAATATCAACAATTTATTTCAAAATCCAATCTGCGTCTGCATGTAATCCAATAACCGTAAAAGTGTGAATTTAGATCGGATTGGTACGGTTTTACCGATAAACAAAAACAAAAGCGGATTTAAATACATTTCGACTGAGAATTCCCCTCAGATGGTTTTGAAAAGTTAAATTACACATTTTATTTTAAACGTATTATATATCTCAATCCATTTTAACAATCGACAGCGATACGTTAGAATTCACATATATCAAAACGAATTCATCCTGAAAAACCCAATTCGCAACCGAACAGAAATTATTGGACTTTGAATTTAAACGCATTAAAAGTGCATTGAAAATATTATTTTGCATGTATTTTTAAATCGATCCTGTGTGCAAATCGAATCCAACAACAGATAGTGGATAAGTTTGTACAAACTACAATAAAGTATTATTGTACAAAATATTAACTAATCTAGATTAGTTTTTGCAGCCTAAGTAGTAGTAGGAAAATATTGGATTGCGTACCACAATCTATGTTAAAACCGAATATGTGGGTCTAATCCGATGGAAATATAAAGAGAATATCTAATAAAAATATATCCAACCACAATCGTCATTGTGAATTGCGAATGCCGGATTTATTTTAAAACCTATCCTGTATCCAAATTCAATTCAAAAATCGACAGCAGGCGAATTTGAATTCGTTTCAAATCATATCAAACTTTTCTGAACAAATCAAAACACACCTGAATTTAAAAATCCGGTTTCAAAGACTCACGCATTCTAAACAGGCCTTATGATTTATTTGAAAACCTATTTTGTGTCTGATTCCAATTCCACAATCGACAACGCAAGTTAGAATTCAAAGGTGTGTGAAAATAGAGCTGGATGTAATAATCCAGTTTACGTTGCCTGGGAAATTTGGATCTGGGTATAACTAAATGGATTTTTTTTGCAATTACAAACAGTCAAGAGATTAATCGGTTATTAGTAAAAATAACAAATTGTAACTTACCCAATACTTATGTTGAGTACACCAAAACTTCAAGCCATTCCTGCAAAAAAGAAGTCGTTTTATCGTAAATTGAATATTCAGATAAATGGAATCAACAGTAAACTGATTTATTTTAAACACAAAAGGCAAGGCAGGGGACGGGGAGAATATAATTGCATACACAATTCATTAAACAAGATGGTAAGATAGACTGTGGCTAGTTAGTTGCGTCCTAGTTTTGGTTTCTCGTAGTATTTAGACGTTAACGACTCGAATGTAACACGGGTCCAGGGCATAATGTACCATCCGAATAGGAAATTACGGCAGTAAATAATAATGTATTCCTCCCTAGTTTCGATACCGTCGTCGAGATGCAAGTTTTAATATTAGTTGATAGCAGGTGTAACTGCGTCGAGTTTAGTGTGGAAATGGCATCCGCTGGCGATATTTTTAGTTTTATATCGAGTTGTAAAACTACCACTTCCATTAAATATGCACTTATCTCCACTACATATACACTGCAATTACTTAGAATTTTCTCTCGACGCCTCTCTAAATTATTTATTGACGGAAATGCGCTCGCAGGTATTACCGGCTTTATGGCAAATGTTACTCTACAAACAATCATCATTTCCTGGTTGTTCCAACAATACCTTTAAAGCACTCTTGGTTAATTTAGAAATCGTGGAAGTCTGGGGAAGTGCAGAACTCTCAGAAACACTACATTACCTTAAGCAGTACTATACGATTAAAGGAACTTCAAATACAGGGTGGCATAGACAACAAAAGGTGTTCCTTGCTTTGACTCATATAATTACTATTCAACAATTACTTGTATGAAATTAGGTTGCAGTTTTTCCTTCTATTTCTGGTTATGAAATGATGAATCAAGCAAACCTTATTATATTAAAACGTTAAGGTGTCTTAATTTTCTTTCCCTAAGAACCAGATATATTCCTGTTCCTTCCACTTTACAAGTTGTCCACTATAATTTTAAGTTGGGCTGGGAGATTGAGTCTACGATAATAATAATGAGTCTGAGACGAACTTCTCATTCTTCCTGTCTATCAATCGGAAAGCAACGTGGTGGACAAATGCGAGTACCTATTGGTTAAACAGAATTCAATGTCAAGCAACGATCCGCGCGGTCACCACATGTATTGGTAACCGAAAATCTAAGTTAACACGCTGCTATTCTGGTACATCGGTGAGTTTGGAAAAGTGTTGGTTCCCCTGGATAAAAATAGGGTTAAGGTGGCCGCCGGGTGTGGAATATCCTTAAGTTATCCCCGCAAACATTTCCCATGCGTACTTTTTTATGTCTATCAATCTATCTTTCCAAGATTCCATGTACATAATTGAAGGTTAAAATATCAAAAATGTCGTAAGAGGTTCTAAAGTATTAAATTTTGCGGTAGTAATAATTTAAGTGTATCAGGAAGCAAATGTATTTTACTTTTCTTAAATATACAGAACATCCACTTAAATTTTTATTAGATTGCGGGTTTGAAGATACGATGACGATAATATTACAGGAGAAGACCAATTTAAATAATAGTTTCTGTTGTATGAATGAAGATCAAATGGGGCTCACATTTTTATCATTTTCTCTCCAAATTTTCAGAATCACCCTGTACATAATTAAAACTTAATATATCAAAAATCTTGTAACAGATCCTAAACTTTGACCAGTTCTATTATCCTAAGGACCAGACACATATTTTTCTTCCTAAATCGATAGGATGTCCTCATATATTTTTACTAGATACGGAGTTTGATTGATGATAATACGATCAGCAAAGACCAATTTAAATAATAGTTTCAGTTATATGAGTGAAGATAAGACGAGGCTCTTTTTCATATCCATCAATCTATCTCTCAAAATTTTCACAATCACACTGTCTATAATTAAAACTTAATATATCAAAAATCTTGTAACGGATCCTAAACTTTGACTATCAGTTCTACTATCCTAAGGACCATACATATATTTCTCTTCTTAAATCTATAGAATGTCCAAATATATTTTTACTAGATTGAGAGTGTCAGCGATGATAATATGATCAGCGAAGACCAATTTAAACAATAGTTTCAGTTGTATGAATGAAGATAAGACGCGGCTCACATTTTTCATGTCCATCAATCTATCTCTCAACATTTTCACAATCGCACTGTACATAATTAAAACTTAATGTATCAAAAATCTTGTAACGGATCCTAAACTTTGACTATCAGTTATATTATCCTAAGGACCTTACACATATTTCTCTTCTTAAATCTATAGAAAGTCCACATATATTTTTAATAAATTGGGAGTTTGAGCGATGATAATATGGTCAGCGAAGACAAATTTAAATAATAGTTTCAAGTGTATGCGTCAAGTTAAGACGAAGCTCTCATTTTGCACAGCCATCAATCTATCTCTCCAAGTTGTCGTAATCACACTGTATATAATCAGAGCTTAAAGTATTAAAAAAGTTAATTGTTCCAAGACGCAAATGTATTTTACTCTTCTTAAATCTACGGGATGTCCAAGTAAATTTAAATGATTTTATGAGTTTGAATATACCATGATGATAATATGATGAAAGAAGACCAATATAAATAATAATTTTAGTTGTATGAATGAAGATAAAACAAAGTTCTCATTTTTCACGTAGATTAATCTATCTCTCTAAGTTGTGATAATCACACTGTACATAATCTAATCTTAAAGTATCAAAACAATGTAAGGGGTTCTACATTTTAAGGTACTACAAGTGTTTTCCTAAGGAACAAATGTATTGTTTTCTTCTTACATCTGCAGATGTCCACTTAAATTTAATTAGATTGGCAGCTTGAACACGCGATGATAATATGATGAGAAAAGATCAATTTGTGATAGTTGCAGTTGTATGAATAAAGTTTAGGCAAAACTCCCATTTTTCACATAGTAAAATCGATGACTCCAAGTTTCGATAATCACACTATACATAATCAAATCTGAAAACATCAAAACATCGTTAGGGGTTCTACATTTTAAGGTTCTACTAGTGTTATTTTCGTAAGGAAGATATATATTGCTTTCTTATTAAATCTACCGATGTCCACTTAGTTTATTAGATTGGTAGCTTGAACACACGATGATAATATGACCAGAAAAGATCAATTTCAGTGACGGTTTCAATTGTATGAGTAAAGTTTAGGCGAAACTCCCATTTTTCACATAGATCAATCTATCTTTCCTAGTTTCTATAATCACACTGTACATAATCAAATTTTCAAGTATCAAAACATCGTAAGGGGGTTCTACATTTTAAGGTTGCACTAATGTTATTTTCCTAAGGAAGAAATATATTGCTTTCTTCTTAAATCTATCAACGTCCACTTAAATTTAAGTAGATTGGTAGCTTGAACACACGACGATAATATGATCAGAAAAGATCAATTTCAGTGATGGTTTCAGTTGCATGAGGAAAGTTTAGGCGAAACTCCCATTATTCACATAGATTAATCTTTCTCTACAAGTTTCTATAATCACACTGTACTTAATCAAATCTTCAAGTATCACAAAGGGTTCGAAATGTTGAGGTTCTTATATTTTACTTTCCTAAGAAACAAATATAGTTTTCTCATCTTATACAAGATGTCCACTTCAATTTTGCTTAGATTGGGAATTTTGACATACGATAATCATACTATGGTAAGAGGGAAATTTAAATAGTCATTTTCAGCTGCATGAATGAAGTTAAGACGAAGCTCTCCTTGTTCATGTCCATCAGTTTATATGACTTAGTTTTTATAATCACACTGTACAAAATCCAAACTTAAAGCATCGAGTACCTCGCAATGGGTTTCAAATTTTATGATTCTGCTAATTTCATTTTCATAAGGACAAAATATGTTTCTCTTTTCTTAAATATACAGAACGTCTACTTAAATTTCGATTAGAATCGAAGTTTGAACCTACTATAGTAATGACTGATGTAAACATTTAATAAAACTCGGCAAATAAAATCAAAGCGCCGAGGTTAACAGAAGGATCCGCATGACATGGGCAGCGACAGGCAAATTGGAGTCGATACTAAAGAATCGCGACATCCTAATCAATTTGAAAAGAAAAATTTTCACACCTGCATAATTCCGGTAGTGACGTACGGCATGAAGACGATTTCTTTAACTATCAAATCTGCCAATTCACTTAGAGTAACTCAGAGAGCAATTGAGAGAAGTATATTGGGAATAAGCCTCAGTGATAGATGTGATAACAGCCATCGCAAACTCAAAGTGGAGATGGGCAGGACATGTCGCCCTCCAGGATCACAACAGATGAACAAAACGAGTGCTCCTATAGCGACCAAGACTAAATAGACGCAGCGCTGGCAGACCTAAAAAGCGTTGGATAGACGACGTGAAAGAAAAAGTTGGAAGTAAATGGCACCAACTGGCGCAAAATAGAATAGAGTGGAAGAGCATGGGTAATGCCTATGTCCAGGATTGGACGGTTAACAGCTACTAAAGAAGAAGAATCAGAAGAAGATTGTAATGATGACGGAACAACGCCAATTAATATAATAGTGCCAGTTGTGTTATCGAAATTAAGAAGAAACGCTTGTTATCTCTCAAATCTACCAATCTATCCCTATAAGGTTGCATAATCAAACTGTACTTAGTGGAAACTTAAAGTCTCAAACCGTCGTAAGGGGGTCTATATTTTGAAGTTCTATTAATGTCAGTTTCCTAAGGAGCAAACATAATTTTCTCTTCTCGTATCTACTTTAATTTTGATTATAGTAACGGTTTCAAAATACTATGATAATAAAGACGATTAAGGAATGTAAATTTAAAAAATTATTTCAGTTCTATGGGCGAAAGTAAGACAAAACTCTCATATTTCTGCAACTTCTGCTAATCATATTGTAGTATACTACCAATACGAAGACGACCAAGAGAAAGATCGCCCAACTGTTGGATAGATCAGATGAAACCAATAACAGGTGTTGGGGTACATCAAGCCACCCAATTAGTCCAAGAGAGAACAGAGTGGAAAACAACCATAAAGAGAAGATTACATTAGATAGTGTCACCATGCCCTTATAGTGCAAAGGACTGAGGAGAGAGAGACCAATATTTTGTAATAGTACTAAAGTTCCAGGTTCTCCTAGTTTTATTATCTTAAGGAACAAACTAATTTGTATCTTCTTAAATCCACAGAACGTCCAAATATATCTATTAGAAGTTTGAACAATAATGGTGGCGAAAAAAGTATCAATTTCAGTTGTGTGAGTGAAATTAAGACAAGACTCCCGGTCTTCCTATCCTTCAACCCATCTCTTGAAGTTTTCATAATAACATTGCACGTAATTAAAACTTATATACACGAAAAAATTATACATTTTAACGCTTTCTTCTACTACTTTTGCTTCTTTGAAATTACACAATATCGACTGAAATTTTGGTACCATTAGGAGCTTGCATTCTAAAAGGCAGGACGAATGTCAAGCAAATCCAATTAATGGTCCTTGGATTTGTCTGCTCAATCTTCAAATGAGCTGAAAGTATTTTTAATCAACAATAGGGTCAATTTGGCTTATTTGCTCAGATCTTCACTATAACCAAAGATAACAAACTTGTATTGCAATGTAAGAGCTACTATATTTCTTTTTGTTTGAAACTTTTTTGAAATGTCAGTGGAGAATAAAATAGCAGTGAACAATCCGCACTCCTTTCATGTTGAATGCTGTAAATTGAAAAGCAGACCATAATATATAAATATTGCCACAAATTCCACTGTTTTTTATCTCGAACAGACTGTGACCAAGTTTGGAAATTTATTACGCTTGTCATAAATTAAATTAGAAAAAGGAAAAGCAAATATATATTATTGCATTCTGGAACAACACAATATTGATATTCTTTTGGTATTTTCTCAATATCATGCAGTAAATTTGTTACATTTAGACCCCGTAGGAACAAAACAATTTAAAGACATATTAACAAACCAAAAATGAAAGAGAAATTGAATTACTCCGTGTAGAAATATCTGTAAGCACAACAATGATCATGGAATTTGATTAAAGGATTAAATCGTTCTACTTATACAGCAAATTAGAGCACATTGTACATTTTTCTTATTTGGAAATTGTACTGTTAGCTTTTCAAAACAATGAAAGTTTATCGAAATTGAACAAGAAATAAATAAGTTATTCACAGAGTAATCTACAAATAAACTTTGAAGCGTCATACCTCCGTAACGGTACCAAATTAAAACAAATTGCTAGACTATTTAGGGGTTAAATAACCTTAGCTATACGTGGTTCAAGTTCATACGAAACTTCAGAGCTTTTCAATTTTACAGTTTAATGTGGGCTTAGGAGGATGAAAGCTTTTGAAGCACTACGCTTATATTTACCTACTTGTGTATTTTGAACAATTGGAACTTTTGTCTTGTTAAGAGATAATTACGCCTACATACCACGAAACCATCTTTTATGAAGAAAAGCTCTTAATTACACGTTAAAAGCTTTCAAGATTGGTGCTTTTTATTTCTTTAGCATGTGTGTATTTGAATCTTCTTAAAAGAAAGCTTAATGTTTTTACAAGCAAGTTCAAAGAGCTTTATTTACTTTAAAGCTCAATACTGTTATATCATACTACTGAAGCTGTTTTTGAAAATATACTCTATCGTCAGCTATAGCTATTTGTTCAGAATGCTACAAATTATATAAAAACCGAGCTTAATTTGCTCTACTCAACTAATTTTTCTTGAAGAGGCCTCTAGGATTCATAAAAAGGTAAAGCTCACTGCATCCGTCACATAAAAGCTCAAGATTGTATTATTGAGTTATTTCAAAACGAGACCAAAATAGCAAATACTCTTACAGTTAGCTTGAAGCCATGAAACTCCAAACTTTTTTGTATAGTTTTTCATTTATATCGATGAATTGAAAAGCTGTTTTTGTGAAAGCTGCAAGAATACATGCGTATACGCGCTGCCCACATTTATATGCGTGCTATACACTATAATAAATAAACTGTTATAACTTTCAGCGAACAATGGAGCCTCAACAATGTTTTCAATTTAACGGGTTTGATGCTCTGGAAATAAATGCCTCTACGGTTTAATAGGACGCCCGGTAGCAATGCAATAACAATAAAGCAATAATCTAATATTAATCTAACATTGAACATGAATCGTTTGAATTCGATTCTGTAATAATCCGCGATACCAACATCTCATATAGTTGCATCAAATCACCTACAGATCTGTTACAGAGCTGAATGCGGTTCACGTTTGTATTGTTGAGCACTGCGCGCTTTCAGGTCTGCATTTTGAGCTTTATGTCCAAAATTGCTTTTAATGTCCATTTGTTTTTAAAGTCAATTGTGCAACAATGTTCTATTTGTGTTACGGGAACGAATACGTAGAATTGCGCATTATTGACGAGTTTTGTGTTTTTTAATCAGCGCCGTTTGTGTTTACGCAATTACTGGCCAAAATAATGTAATCAACAGAGCTTGGAAAAATACAACAGAATCTAACACAAACAAAGATCGCCGGAAAACCGCGAGGTGTTTCAATAGATCCCCGTGTTGCGCACATTTTTGCGAAGCAAGAAAAATCTAACAGTGTTTTTAATTTCCGAATACATATGAAAACGTGTTCTATAAAAGCTTTCCGCCCGTAGGCGGGCAATCATTCCTACATTACAAAATGTCAAAGCTTATGCCCTAATTAAAGCAGGTTAATCTAGCAAATGTCCCATTTTGTTGGACAGCGCATTTTTTAAATGAAAAACGATAATCGTGTAACACTGGAGTTTAATGCACGATTAGTGGGACCAAAATGTTGACGTGCAGTTTCATTACGTGACGATGTTACTTTTAAAGACTGAATTAAAATTATGTGCCGTCTTCCAAATTACCTATAAAATTTTAATTAGGTAATTGTCAAGCCGATTTATGGCCGGTTGCTTACAATTAAGGTACGATCTAAATAAATTAAGTGTAACGGTTCCATTAAATGTAATTATCAAGCTTGAATTGAGAAAAATATTTGTATTAATTGGTATTAGATTATTAGAAATACAATAAACCTATTTAATTTCTTAATATTAACAGCGCCGATCCTACTTTGCCTTGGTTTCTAAAAAGCATTCCCGTAAAATGAACTCGAAACGTGCTCTACATTGTAAATATTCGTGCGTTGCCGTAATTCTACTACGGTAGCAATTTACTACGGAATTCTGAAATATTAATTAATTCTGGAAAATTAGAGAGTTCCATGTCAGTTTACAAAAGCTAAACTTGGGTTAAATCCGGTACTGAGAGCGTGGAAATTACGCAAACACAACTGACAACACTAATAAATAACAATTTTGGTCCCTCTAGTTCAAAATATCATTAAACATCAAAACTAATATTTTATAAATATGTGGAACTTTCACGTTTTAAGCAATGTTTTAAATTTATGTCAAATCTTTAAATAAAAAGTTACTTAAGACTTTGGAGTTTCAGGGGTTTTATTTTCAGCGTATAATTATCTAAGAAATATATACCTCTATAAAAGCTCAAACCATACAAATTTAATGTTAAATCTTTAACAAAAAAACCACTCAAAGCGGCAATTTCAGAGATTTTACTGCAAGCGCATAATTTTCTAAAAGATATCTCTATAGAAGCTCAAAACCCCAATTTAATGTTAAAGCTATAACAAAAAAAAAACTCCCAAGGCTGGGATGTCAGAAATTTTACTGACAGCCCATAATTTCCTAAACGATATCTCTATAGAAGCTCAAAACACACAAAATTTATTTTCAATCGTTAGCAAACATAAAACTCAAGTTTGAGATTGCAGAGATTTTACTGGCAGCGCATAATTTTCCGAAATATATTTACCTCTAAGCTCAAAACACGCAAATTTAATGTTGTATCTTGAGCAAAAATAAACCACTCAAGACTGGAATTTCAGAGATTTTACTGTCAGCGTATAATTTTCTAAAAGATATCTCTATAGAAGCTCAAAACACACTAAATCTATGTTCAATTGTTAGCAAAAAAACTCAAGGCTGAAAGATATCTACCTCTATAAAAGCTCAAAACACGCAAATGTAATGTTTAATCTTTAGCAAAAAAAAACAAACTCAGGGCTGGGATGTCAGAGATTTTAGTGTCAGCACATAATTTTTTGAAAGATATTTACCTCTATAAAAGCTCAAAACATACAAATGTAATGTTAAATGTTTAGCAAAATAAAACAACTCAATGCTGGAATTTCAGCGTTTTTACTGTCAGCGCATAATTTTCCGAAATATATCTACCTTTAAGCTCAAAACAAACAAATTTAATGTTGAATCTTGAGCAAAAATAAACTACTCAAGGCTGGGATTTCACAGATTTTCCTGTCACCGTATAATTTTCTAAAAAATATCTCTATAGAAGCTCAAAACACACAAAATCTATGTTCAATTGTTAGCAAAAAAACTCAAGGCTGGGATATCAGAGATTTTACTGTCAGCGAATAATTTTCTGAAAGATATCTACTTCTATAAAAGCTCAAAACACGCAAATGTAATGTTTAATCTTTAGCAAAAAAAAACAACTCAGGGCTGGGATGTCAGAGATTTTAGTGTCAGCACATAATGTTTTGAAAGATATTTACCTCTATAAAAGCTCAAAACATACAAATGTAATGTTAAATGTTTAGCAAAATAAAACAACTCAATGCTGGAATTTCAGCGTTTTTACTGTCAGCGCATAATTTTCCGAAATATATCTACCTTTAAGCTCAAAACAAACAAATTTAATGTTGAATCTTGAGCAAAAATAAACTACTCAAGGCTGGGATTTCACAGATTTTCCTGTCACCGTATAATTTTCTAAAAAATATCTCTATAGAAGCTCAAAACACACAAAATCTATGTTCAATTGTTAGCAAAAAAACTCAAGGCTGGGATATCAGAGATTTTACTGTCAGCGAATAATTTTCTGAAAGATATCTACTTCTATAAAAGCTCAAAACACGCAAATGTAATGTTTAATCTTTAGCAAAAAAAAACAACTCAGGGCTGGGATGTCAGAGATTTTAGTGTCAGCACATAATGTTTTGAAAGATATTTACCTCTATAAAAGCTCAAAACATACAAATGTAATGTTCAATTTTTATCAAAATAAAACAACTCAAGTCGGGAATTTCAGAGATTTTACTGTCAGCGAATAATTTTCTGAAAGATATCTACCTCTATAAAAGCTCAAAACACACAAATGGAACGTGCAATCTTTAGCAAAAAAAAACAACTCAATGCGGAGATTTCGCAGATTTTACTGTTAGCGAATAATTTTCTGAAAGATATCTACTTCTATAAAAGCTCAAAACACGCAAATGTAATGTTTAATCTTTAGCAAAAAAAAACAACTCAGGGCTGGGATGTCAGA